>MU227972.1:21178-44848 GCA_018584345.1 Thuja plicata | reverse complement strand
GTAAGCCACTTAGGGATCAAAATAGAGAAACTAAATAAAAATCATTCTTTGTCCTATTTCCTTTTAACAAAGTCTCAACTATCAATGATACAATACATTTGATGCCCTAAGCTATCAATAAAAATGGCGCCTAGCTAGAAGCTCATGGGTTGTCCATTTGATAACCACAGTCAACATTTTAAAAAAAATGGATAGCCTTGAGCACAAGCACCAATAACATCAAATAATGGAGTTAAAGCACATGCTAGGGCACGACACCAGTAGAATGCGGTCATTTCAGTGATAGCAATATACAATGGCATCATTAAACACATGCCAGTAATATCAACAAACGTGAATCCAAACATTTGAATACAGTGAATCAATATCCTTGAGCACAAGCACCAATAACATCAAATAATAGAGATAAAGCACTGGCTAGGGCATGACACCAGTAGAATGCGGTCATTTCAGAGAGCAACTCCCTCAACAATAAAATGAAATGCATTCGAATATGATGCTAGAGGCTCAAAAGATGAAGAAATCACATACCTTCTCCCGCACTTAGCTATCACTCCTTTTCTCCCACTCTCCAATCAAAATAAAAATGATGAGGATATTTCACTTTTTTTTTTAATGTATACCCAGAATCTGTCAGAATTCTGATAGTCAATTAAACACCCATTGGAATATTGACATCATTAGGGCCTATTACAACAAAAAAAACTCCAAATTCATAAGAAAAAGTTACCCGTCAGAAACTTCTATCAAAATTTGGCCCCAAATGTAGTAGTGTTGACTTTTGTGGACTAAATGATGTGCTGAGATGGGTCCCAATCGATGACTGTGGTTTAAATTTTGTGTTCTGGTGTGAGAAGCTTTTTTTACCATTTGAGATTCAGGAATGAAGAAGTAATTATAAGGTGTGTGGCTACCCTATCAATAATTAATGCAAATTGTTGGTGAAGTTATACTGTAAAGTGTTCCATTTTGTGATTCAAAGGTTAGAAAAGAAAAGCGGAGCCCAAGTGTAGTGTATTTGGTCTGTTTGCTAGCATCTTGTGAAACATGTAATTTTTTATGTCTAGTTGCTTCTGCATTCTGTGAATTTGATGTGCTGTCTTAAATTGAGGTTTGAAGGAAGTAGGGTTTGTCTATGTTGTTTTTTTCTCTTATGATACCCTAGTTTAGAGATGGCACTACGTAGGGAGTTTAAGGGTAAATTAGATTATCAAGAAAGAGCAGTTTGTGATGATTTTCTAGAGAAACTTGATAATTCTAATAATGATTCATCCAAAGTAAAAGAGTTAGTTCCAAAAAACCCTCATCTGATAGTAGGTGATGGTTTGTATGATATAGGTAATTGGATGAGGGATGTAGATATCAATGTATCTAGTTTATCTCTTTTCAAAGTGGGTTTTGGTCAGAGGAATGCTTTTGCCTCTAGCAGTAACATTTGGAAATTTGATGTGGGGAAAATCATAGTTCCAAACGTCTTCATGGATGCTGACATCATGCACAAAGTGGAAAAGAATTATGACCCACTGGCCAGGGTGGTGAGAGATGTGGATGCTAACCCTCTGATAAGCATCACTACTGACGAAGTTCATGAATTTTTCCATTTGAATGAGCCCTCTACCCAACTTGAAGAGATTAATTTTAAATCTTTCAGGGAAATATACAAGGCCCAAAATGATTATCTCATAAGTGGACCTTTAAGGGAACATTTTGACAAGATTGAAGGATTAAGCATAGTAGGTCCTAATACCCTAGAGCCAATTAAATTAGATTATTTCAATATGAAGGCAAAGGGTATGTATTTTTCCTTGTGTCAGATTTTTGGAGAGGATGTAGAAACAATAATGCCAATCTACTACATGTTCATGATGGTTCAAGTCCTTCACCCTCATCTTGCTTTCATTTTAGAATTTGCACCTTTTGTTTCTGACTTAATCCACAATGGCCTAATTGGTACTCAAAAATCAAAGGTGGATAAACGATTTGGATTGTATTCAACATTGACGCACATGTTTCTATACAAAGGTGCATATTATTTTGAGAAATAAATTGATCTAATGAAGATGAAGGATGGTGAAGAAATGCCAGTCCAATTGTGGAGTTTGGAGTTATCTTGGGATAGAGAAGATGTCAGCTTTGTTTCTTTTGATAGATTCTTTTCTTCAAGGCTTAGAGCCCTTTTGTTTCTTGACAATCCTAGGATTCTAAAAGCTTTGTTGTCTTTCATAAGACCAAAGAAATATGCTAAGGACATAAAAATTGTGCATAACTAGGGGGATTCCATCTTGTATCCTGTTTCAACTATTTTTAGAGTATATGGTTTGAGAGGAACTCCATATTTACTTCCTTACCATGTTCATTTGAAGTTTGGACTTGCTGAGATTATTAGTCAGATTGGTGGTCTGCAAGAGATTGCATTGACTAGGAAGAACATGGGTTCTATCTTTCCCACCATCACTATTTCCCACCAATTTGTTATTACCAAGGGTGGATTAGTGCACATGGATAAGGTTCTGAAGCCTTATAAACTAGCAACATCAGTGGCAAGGTGCACTGACCCTGAGGGTTTTTTGAGTGATATGTACAAGAAGAAAACTAGGCACATAGAAATGGACCACCATTTCCATTTTCTTGAAGACATTATTAGAAATGAGTTCACATTACAAGAAAATGAAGTTAATAAGGAAAAGTGGCTAGTGTACCAGAAGACTCTTGACTTTGTACAACATTTTGACAAATATTATGATCCATTGAGGGACTTCAAGCCCTTTGAAAGGAAAATTGATGCTCAAATGAAGAATTTTGAAGGCATTATGCAAAATCTGAATCATCAAAAAGATATTGTCATCAAGTCAGAGCCTGAAAAAGCTAGAATTATCTTAAGAAAGGTAGCATTTTCCATACTTGTACTAGTGGGGGACTATGTTTTCCACCAAAGATCAGGATACACTATGGTGATTCTGAGGGGAGATAGATACATCCCATAAGGGTTGTAGATTACAAGATGTGCCTTCTTCCTCCAAGAGGATTGAGGAGAGAGTACATGTTGAGGATCCTTCCACCTCAAAGGGGAAAAGACCTATTGATGCCGATCTTGAGCCCCAGCCTTCTCCTAAGAGGCAGAGAATGGAAGAGGATATACAACAAGTGGAAGTATGTATTCACCTTCGCAGTCCTCATTACATATTGATGAACATGGAGTAGTAGAGAAATTTCAACAAATGGGAAGCATGGGGAAAATATGTGTCACCCATCAAGAGATTCAAGAGGGGATTCCTAAAGCACCCAAGAGGGTTGAGATTGAATTAAATATAGTAGAGTGTGCTAGAAAATAACCGGAACCCATCACCAAACAAGCTAGTGATGAATTCTTAGTAGATGATAGATTTGTAAAAGCTAGAGTTTTCATACAATTTCTTTGGAGAGTTCATATAAATCAGTTTAAAGAGACATGCCAGAAAAGGTAATAAGATCATCTAGATAAAGACATGAATTCTATAGAGGTTGAGGTGAAATAATAAATGTTAGAGAAATTCAAAAAAAACATCCCTGAGGAGGGAAGAGAAATGATCAGAAGTGTAGGAGTCCTCATTCTTCTAGAATGGGACATTGCTGATGCAATTGTGTTTGATGTTGTAAGGAAGCAGACAAAGCCTGCACATGATACAAAGGAAGAAACTAAACAAGCCATCAAAGGAGTTGTTTTTAGTGAAGACCATGATGCCCTTGTCATGTGGTCTCTTAAGAGAGAGGAAAATAGAAAGATGAATGAACTTGTTAAGGCTGAATATTCTGGTAGCCTGATGATAAGGAGAGTTGGAGAGACTTCAAGTGTGGAATCATCTTGTTTAGTCTTAGAGACTGCATAGTTCAACATGAAATTGGTAGAAAAGCATGCCAAGGAAAATAAGATCTCAAGGCTCAACTAGAAATTGTTCTCAAAGCATATAATGATCAGAAGAAACTCGTTATTGAAAAAGATAGGATAATTACACTTTTGAGAGGCCAAAAATCATTTGAAGAATCTCCCCAAAGGATAATTTCCAGTTATCCTTCCCAGCCTTCATCCTCTAGTCCTATTATAGAGGTTGCCCCTTCCCCTATTCCCTCTAGTTCTAGATCAGAAGTAGAGCTCATCTTGGAAAAAGAGAAGCTAGAAGTAGAGAAAGAGAAGCTATAGGCAGAGAAAGAGAAAGAAGAAGAAGAGAGAAAAGGGTTAGAAAAGGAAGAGAAAATTTAATAAAGGCTTAATCTATAGTTAATCAGAAGCATGAGGAAAAGGTGAGAAATGCAATTTTGCATTTTTTTGAGGGTATAGAGCCAACTATTCTTTATTTGAGTGGGGAGAGAGTGGTAGGCATTCTAAATTATTTTGATGAGGATAAGGCTACTCTGAAGCCAATTTTGGATAAATAGATAGGGAGGAAATCAGATTTAAAATTCTTTTATTCTTTTTCTAAAACTGAGGATAATGGTGATACCACAATAAAGGCTACCTACAATTTGGTTAAAAGCTTGTTAGAGTTTTAAATAACAAGAGTCAGCATCCAAAGAAGAGAAAAAGTACTAAGGAGGGAATACTCCACAGTTTGTTTTGAAATATTTCCTAGAATTTTTAAAAGGAATGGAAAATTGAAGAATAAGGGAAAGTGGCTGGGAGAGATGGACGATGAACTATTTGTGAGACTTAATAACATCATAAACCTCAAGAGTACCATTTTGTTTGTGCAAAGCATGGAGACAATTTAAAATGCCAAGTCGCATTTTGGGTTTTGGAGAAAGGAAGTTCAGTGGATGAAAACAAAATGGGATGAGTTCAATAGAAAGAAGAGTAAAAGTTCTAACTTCCCTTGACCTAGTGATGAGGTGTTTGCAACATGGAAGGGAAAATATACCCCAGATGAATCAAAGAAAAAAGAACATCCCATGATTCCTTCAACAGGTGACAGTTCTCCAACTTCTTGAAGTAGTCAAAAGTTGCAAAAGATTTTGTGCATAAAAGGATAGAGACAAAGATTCCACTTGCCGAAGGCAGAATAGTTTTGAAGTTGTTGCAAAGGCCCTGCGGTCCAATGAGTTTGCTTATGAAATCTTATAACAACTCAATTTTTGGTTCTAATATATTTTATCTTTCATGATGATTCAATCTTTGGTCTTTACCTAGCAATCCATATCTTGTTGCATTTTGGTTCATAACAAGATTCCAAGATTGCTAGAGCTATAAGTAGTAAGATGAAGCATTGTAAAAGGATTAATCAATCAATGATTTATCAACACTAAATTGCAAGTTCTGGTCTAGACTTTTGCTATTGAGTTTTAGTAGACTAAGCAAATATTGAATGTATTGAAGCAATATTGATTAATGAAAATATAATTGGAGTCCCTTCTTGATGTTTAATTATCTTCATGTGTATGCTTTGAATTATTATGTGTTTTATTTGTAAGGCAAATTATGAAATCTTTTTTAAGGTTATTTCAAAGGGGAGTGTAATTCCTAAGAACAAGTTTTAGAGGGTTTAAAGATTACATGTGAATTTGATAAATTGGGGATTAAGTTGTAGAAAGTGAGTTTGAAGACATCTTGATCTTTCTTGGGTTTCAATTGGTTTTCAGTAATCTAGTGTTGTGGAAAAGAATTCATATTGACTCTATACCCCAGGATTCAGCACTAGTCAGGGTTACAGTTGCATGACAACATTTAAAAATAATCAAACTTTATTTTACAAATTTTTATATCTGCATATTGAACATGTGTGTGTAAGACACATATCCACTATGTGGTTTTTTGAGGAATATTGAACCAAATTAGGTACACCCACCTGATTCTTTGGAGCTCTAAGTGAAGGAGGATATAATCCTCATTAGTTGGACTTTTAGTTGATATAAAATAGAAATTGGGTTGCATAGAGTCAAGCATTGCTGCTGTATCAAATTCTGTAAGAACAATTTCCAATAGATTGGCGACTCTATTGGGGATATTCAAGGAAAGTGTGCAATTTAAAAGGGTTTCCTTGAAACTCTTGTGTTATACATGTTAAATTTTTGAAATCATAGTTTTTGATTGAGGTTAAAATAGTTTTTGAAGGGAACTATAACCCTGTATAATTTAGAATAAAAGATATTCAAGAAGAAGCATTATAAAAAAGGGAAAGACAACAAAAAACAATTGTTAGGGGAAAAAGATGGAGACAATATAAAACCCCTAGCACAAAATACCATCAAAAAGAAGCTAAACCGACGAGAATTACAAGCCCAAAAATAGTTAGGTCACTTTTTCCATAATCTCCGCAGAGTCATCCATCATCGTCTTATATTTGTCGATAGCCTCTCTAAGATCCTTTATTTCCTTAGGGCTACCTATTTTCACCTTTTTTGCACTTTCTCTAGTACAAGTCCCAGGACCAACAATGCTGGGGTCTATAGTAGTATCATCATCCATAGTAATGGGAGTAGTGTTCCCATCCAACACTGAGAGAAGCGCCCTTAAGTTGTTGTCAGTCACCTTCATGCCCTCATAGTTATTTTTCATTATACAGCTGAGAGTGTCTTTAGTAATATGAATATGACTTTCAGTAGTCTGATGACGGAAATTAACCACAACATTAATCCTTAGTTCAAGCTTCTCCAGCAACCTTTTATCCACTTCTTCCTCCTGGGTCTCATTATCATTAGTAGCCTTAGTCACCGATTTAGTGAGAAATAGAGAAATATTATTCACTCTATCCTGGATCTCATCATACCTACCATTTATATATTTCATTTCTTCAAGAAGCCATGAATTCAGCTGATAGTCCATCTCAGTCCGCTCTTTAAGTACCTGCATAAATCTTGTAGGTTCCTGGATTTTCACAGTCTCATTATCATGGCTGCCTCCAACTTTCTCTGTTCCTTTTATATCATTCCCCTCTTTTTTATTAACCTCAATCTTCTCAAAAGTATCCCTAGAGAGCATACCCTCTTTAGACTGAGAGTCAACATAGTTCACAAGAATAGGAGTATTGTCGTGAGTAACCTTCACTTTTGACTTTAGGTTGGACTCACTATTCTTCTTTGCTGGGGAGGAAGTATGCACCTCGACATGGGTACTAGTATCTTCCAGCACCTTGTTGTCTCCAAGTCCTTCTGTGTCCATGTTCTCAGTATTACCATTGCTGTTGCTATCCATCTCTTGAGAGGATCCAATAACACCCTTATCTTGAGAATCAATTTCCTCCTCTCTATCCATACCAGCTTTGTCAGAGAGGAATTTAGCCACTTCACCCTTATCACCTTTTTCTTCCTCCTTCTTAGCCTCAGTTTCATTATCTGTGTCCATACCAACCTCCTCAGTGAGAATCTTAACATGATCTACAATTACATTGTTAGCTTTGGCCTTCCTCCTTTTACATGGAGTGTTTCTTTAATTAGCCATACATCTTTTTCCCCTCTTCTCCCTACTCGAGCCAGTGATCTAAGTGTTATCATGTAGCTTAAATTGTGCATACTCATAGATTAGCAGAATAAGCCCATCATGAAGGATAGGTTTTTCTGCATTCTTCTTTTTTTCCATAATGCTATTACCTAGAGATTTGAGTAGAAGGTAGGGGAAGGAAATTTTCCTATTGTAGCGGAAGTGATTAACAAGCATAAAATGGAAATTGTAAACCCTAGTGTATCAACCCTCAAGCGTAAAATATTACATGATAGATTTGACCAATTTTTCCCAGAAAATCTTCATATGACACTGCAGGACATAGTCCCCAACTATTTGAAAAGAAGATCTCTTTCACCCTAGGTCTTAGGATACATTCTAGCCGCATTTTTGGCCATAACCCTACTTCTATAGTATTTCAACCCTGACATTTTAAGACCTATAATTTCAGAAGTTACTCTATCAGTAACATAGAAGGACTTACCACAGATTGTCACTTTTTTGTTATCCCAACTGTCTACAAATTCTTTAGAGATGTCCTTGTTGTAACCATGGAGTCTCTCCATATAATCAGTGACCCCACCTTCCTTGAGTCTATTCCAGACCTTGGTCTCTTTTTTCCATTTACAGATCGAGGGCTCTTCACATTTCAATTTTCCTCCCATTTTTCTAGTAGACCAGACTTTAGAATGTCACATAGGATGAGTGCCAAGATCACAAAAAATAGAGCAGAGCGAGTAAATTGTGAAAATTGGCCACCTTTTAAAAGAAATGATAGCATCTTTCCCACAAGTGTAATTATTTTTGTAATTGCCGCCATGCATGCGAGACCCAAATTTAAGGCAACTATAAAAAATGTCCCTTCTTGTCATCATCATTAGTAGTAGTTATGGGTTTATGGTGGGTTTGATTGTACCTTAGAAGATTTAGGACTTCAATATTTAATCCTTGATTTATTTTCCAGTTCCTCGTATCATCACTATATACTCTCACATTTTCCAAGATGTTAGCCATAAAGTTTGACTCTCTGAAGGCATGACTGACATGTGTGACATCAAAATTACATAAAATATTTTTAATTTGAGAGATGATGTAACTCATATTCCTAGATGGAGTATGAATACCATTAATGCAATTAATAGTATTCATGGAGTCACCTTCCAGCCACATCTTTAAACAATTATGTCTTTTTTCCAACTTGCAAACATAGAGAGCTGCCATAGCTTCAGCAACATGGCTAGTTTGAGAACCAATAGGGATAGCAAAAGCAACAACACAACTAGCTTGGGATTTTCTAACAATGCAGTCACATCCAGCAATGCCAGGGTTTCCTTTAGTAGCCCCATCAAAATTAACTATATACCATCTAGGAGGAGGGGATCTCTAGACAACAGATTTGTGGGTAGTAGGAGTAGACTTAAACTTTGCAAAAAAACCCAGTTCTCAATAGCATCCTTTTCAGCAACCCCTTCCATCAGTTTCAGTTTAATTAAACAAGCTATTTTTGTATTTTCAACAATACTTCTAACAATTTTGGAGCCAATCAAAAAGGAAGTAGAGATTTTTTTTCTGAATATCCTATCATTTCTTTCTTTCTAGATCCTCCATATAACATGTGGGGTAGTATAATTCTATATAATTTTTCCCAACTAGTGAGGGATGAGAGATCTCCATTGTGCCAGGAACTCTTTAATAGTGTTAGGGAAGACCCAGCTGATTTTCCAATGCTGCAACACAACCCTCCAGATTTCTCTTGAGAACTAATAATGAAGCAAAAGGTGAGAAGAAGACTCAACATCTTTCATACAAAGATAACATCTATTAGGAATCATCCATCCTCTTTTATTCAGGTTCTCGGTAGTAAGGATTTTGTCCTGAACAAAAAGCCAGAAGAAAAAGTTAATTTTAGGGATAAGGGAAGGATACCAAACCTTAGCCCAATAGGGCTTTGCTCCATGGGAGGAAATCAGTGAATAAGCTGAAGCCACTGAGAAATTACCATTAGGATTAGGGGCCCAAATGAGCTCATCTTTGCAATTAGATTTGATATCCCAAGGGGCCAGATCCAAGTTAATATGTTTCAATTGGGGGTCAATGCCACTGAGGTTGACCCATTTATTATCCTTTCAGTAATCCGCAACTTTACACCCAATTCTTAGGGAATAAATTTTTGCAAATTGAGCCATAATAGGGTACTAGATGAGGGGTTTATCCTTAAACCAAGGATCATCCCAAAAGTTGATTTTCTTCCCATTACCAACTTTCCAATGATTGCCTTTAGCAGCAAGAGGTATAGCTTTCAAGATACTATTCCATATCACAGATCCCTGCATAGTGATGGGAGAGGAGAGGAAGGACTCAATAGAGGGAGTAGCGAAAAGGTATTTTGACTTAAGGATTTTATGCCAACCTTTTTCTGCTCCAAAAATTCTCCAGCATTGTTTGGCTAGGAGGTCTAGATTGATATCCTTAATTTTTCTGATGCCAAGACCCCCATGTTTAATAGGTTTGCACACATTCTCCCAAGCCACAAGATGGATTCTATTTTTTTCCTCCGTTGCTGACCACAAGAATCTTTTCTATAATTTCTCAATAATATCAGCAATCTTGGATGGAATTTTGAAGAGGCTTAGCGCATAAATAGGGAGATTTTGCAGGGAGCTCTTGAGAAAAAGGATTATCCTAGCATTGCTAAGGAGGGTCCCTTTCCATCTATTTAGTTTTTTGTTGAACTTATCCACAATAGAATTCCAAAAAGAATCTGGAGCTTTCAGACCCAACGGGAGGCCCAAATAACTAGAGGGAAAAGAGGTAATTGCACAACCAAGAATAGTCGCCATTCTTTGTTGTCTCTCAAGAGGGGTATCGACAAAGAAGAGGGAGCTTTTCTCCTAGTTAATTAGTTGACCCCTAGCAGAGGAATAAGTATCTAGAGCCTTCTTGATAGCTTTAGCTTCTTTAATTAAGGAAGAACCTATTAGCACTATATCATCCACAAACTGCTCATGGGAGCTAGGGGAGCATGAGGACGAAGAGAGTAGACCCTGAATCGAACCCTCCAGGACCACTTTAGAAAAAATCGCCCAAGGCTCTTAGCCATGATAGAAAAAAGGATGGGGGATATGGGATCCCCTTGGTGAAGCCCTCTAGAAGGGAAGAACAGATTAGAAGATTAGCTATTCACCAACACCGATATTGAAGGAGAGGAAATGAGTCAATGAATAAGGCCAACCACTCTCAATAAGAAACCAAAGGCTGAAAGAAATTTGGAAAGGAAGTTATAATCCACTCTATCATATGCCTTTGAGATCAACCTTAATAAGGAATCCATCCTTTTTTGAGGCCTCCAGAGAGTGGATATTCTCATGAACAAAAATAATAGAATCAAGAATCTATCGGCCCGGGACAAACCCATTTTGCTGGGGGGAAATGAAATCTGGGAGAAGCTTCAAAATACAAACCGTGAGGACTTTAGAGATGATCTTATAGAAAGTGTTACACAAGATGATCAGTCTAAAAATATCAGCATTATCATCCCCTGGTCTCTTAGGAATAAGGACAAAAAAGGTGGAGTTAGCTTCCTTCAAAAGGGAGCTAGAACCAAAGAACTCTTTCACTACATCTGAAATATCTTTCTCCATAATATGCCAGAAAGATAGAAGAAAAATGGAGGGAAAACATCCAGACCTAGGTATTTTTCTCCCTCAAAAGAGAAGACCGCATCTCTGATTTCTTTAGTAGATGGTATTTTACTCAACATCATATTATCAGCTCTGGTCATGATACACGGGATAGAATCCAAAAGCAGTTGTTGGTTTTCTTTGGAAAGGTCAGGGTCAGCTTTGAGAAGAGAAGAAAAATAACAAGATAATTCTTTTTTGATATCCTCCTCCTTACTCAACCTATCATGGGAACCATTGATATGCTCTATCCATTTAGCAACCTTGTGTTTCTGGGCAGTCAGATTGAAGAACCGGGTATTCTTATCCCCCACACGGAGCCATAGAGCCCTGGATTGTTGTCTCCAAAAAATTCCTCCTTAGAGATGATGTTATGATAATCAGCTTGAATTTTTTTTCCTTAAGTTTTTTCTCCTCAGTTAAAACCTCCAGCTAGATAGTTTGTTGGATCTCTTGGAGGTCAACTTGGATCAAGATTTTATTTTTGAAGATGTCCCCAAAATTTTCTTTGTTCCAGACTTTAACTTTGCTCTTAATCCTTTTAAGTTTTTGAACCACTCTATACATTGTTGTACCTTCCACTTCGACATTCCACCAATCAGCAATGTTCCTAGCAAGATTAGGGTGCTGCATCCACATTTTCTCAAATCTAAAGGGGTAGTTTCTCTTACCTAAGAGAGGATTCGCCTGGATAGAAATGGGAGAGTGTTCAGAACCAATACAATGGAGGGTAGACAAGGAGAAGTCATAAAGGAGGATCCAATCCATAGAGATCAGGGTCCTATCCAGGCAAACTTGGATCAAGTCATCCCCAGTTCTTCTATTTGACCAAGTAAATTTTCTACTTCTGAGATCGAGGTCCAAGAGGGATTAATTATTAATGAAATCCATAAGAGCCACTCCACTATCAATCTGAGAAGAAATACCTCTAGATTTTTCAGAGTCACTGAGAGGAGTATTGAAATATCTAACCACCATCTAGTAATCATTCTTGAAGTTGCTTCTTTCAGTTTCCAGTTTATGCCAAAATCTATCTCTGCTAGTTTTAGAGTTGGGCGCGTAGATGTTTAAAAGAATCCAAGTGAAGCCATCCTGACTATGATTAAACTAAATAGAAGAGATGTTTCCTTCTAAATTAAAAATATCCCCTTGAATAGTATTAAAGTTCCAGAAGGAAGCAGTACCCCTAGAAGCCCCAACCGAGTTGCATCCCACAACACCACAGTTTTTTATTTTTTTTAACTTTTCCACTTTATCTATAGCCATTTTGGTTTCCTATATAAGGATGATATCTGGCTTCTGATCCCGAAATTTTTTTCTCAAAAGGTCCTATTTATGGGGGCTATTCAATCCCCTTATGTTCCATGAAATAATCTTCATTTATTACTTTGAGAGCAATCCTGGATGGTTCGATGTCTCCCATCTGCAATAATTTGTCTACTTTCCTGTTCTCTTGTGAATCTATTTTTGGGTCTTCCCCTGGGGGGTTCAAGAGTTCCCACATCTGCTCTTGTCACTCTAGTAACAAAACCTCCTAGGGGAATCCATAGATTAAGGCTATTATGTCTCTTCTTAGTATGAGAGACCTCAGTCCATAGTTCCTCTGAGCAGGCTAAAGGGTTGGATTCTTCAAGAGAGTCTGCCCAGCTAGTATTAAGTCGGGGAGTTTGAGGGCTTAAGATTCTATCCTCAGTTGTATGTTGTTATCTCATTGATTTAAATTTTTAAATTATAGTTGTATGTTGTTATTTCATTTAATTATAATCTTTTAATATTGTCAAAGTGAAGTCTCATATCTTTTCCCAACAAGCTTTGGGTGGCGACTCTGAGTTATTGGTTTTAGTGTTTCTAGTAGAAGCATTAACAGATAAAGTTTTGTGGGGATTTCATTTTGGTTAAGATGAGAAACACAAGGACATACATGAAGAAACACTATGAAGCTATGTTAGAGGGTGAGCTCCCTAAAGCTCCCTGAAGGAATTGGTTCAAGAAGGGATAACCTAATAATGTTTCTTTTTGGAAACCTAGGTCTGAAGGTCCAAGTCAACCCCTAGTTACTATCTCATAGAAAAGTACTACTACATCCTTGAGCTTTGAATTGAGTAGTCTGGGATACTTTTATAATTTTTATGATACCCCTGTACAAGAGAGTACACCACGGTAAAAAGGGGTAACCCAAGTCCAATACAAGGGGGAAAATTAAAAAAGGATAGAAGTGGGGATTCTCAACTTGCTAGGTCCCCAAACATGGGGAATTCTTCTTCAATTCCAGTGGGTACCCCTTATATGCAAATTGAAGACCAAAGAGAGGATGATTTGATAAATTTTCATGATTCCTTGAGTTTTGATATAGAAGAAGTTTTTGGGGATATTGATCTTCTAAAAAGGGAATTGAAGGAAGAAATGCTTCTCAAGCAAAGAAATGAGAAGGATAGAGAGGAAAATATTATTAATGCCATTACTGAAAGAGAAAGTTTGAAGAAAAGGATTTCCCAATTAAAAATGGAAAATTGGGGTTTGAAAGAGGGATTCAAGGGTTTGAATCATGAACTTTTTGGTGATGTGAGCGCTATGAGGAAGGAATGCCAAGAGAGAGATCATTTGTTGAAGAACAATGATCTCAACAATGAGGGCCCTGTATTGTGGCAGGTTCTTACTTATGAATGTTAGAAGCCTCGTAAGGTTCAAGTTTCTCTACAAGACCCACCAGCAACCAATGCAAGCCAGACAATTGCTGATAAGGGAAAATAGAAAATTACTGGCATAAGAATTTCTGAATCTAAAAATGAAGAAGGAATATCTTAGAATCTTTTCTCACTTGATATAGAATTGGAGACAAAAAGGAAAGCCAAGGATGATATTGCTAAGCAATTAGAAAGAGAAGAATTATAAGCTACTACTGGTGAAATGAAGAGGAATATTTATTTCTTAAATTCTTCCACTCACACTAATTTAGAAAATAATACTACTACAACTGTGTGTGTATTTTGTGGATCTGCAAGCTGCAACACAACACTTCAATATGTCATTGCATTAGTGAGATAACATGAAATAAAAAATAAAAAGCACATATACATCACTAAAATAAACATATTGCTCCCTATCTAAGAAGAGTAAGAAATATGCTATAATTTTCCCTCAGATTATGCATAAATCAGTGACACATTCATGCTTAGAATGGAAGATTTAAAGGATGAAAAATAAATGTTTAAACAAAGTTCATTTTAGGTGCTTCAAATGATATTATGAAATTAGTATCAACAAAATTCTTTAAGAATTCTACAAATTTAGAGACGCATAAGGATGTAATTGAAATTCTAAGATTAGGGGCCCATTGAGCTCAAAATTCATTCCTTTTATAGAGAATTTGAGGAATGAGAGGTCAAGATTGAATTGTGAGGAGAGGTGGAGATTGAATCCTTGGTGATCCATGTGAGGTGATCCAAGTGATTTAACTCTCATTGGCTAATGGATTGACTTTCCATTTTGCAAGTGAGAAGTTGTAATTAAGAGGTTTATTTAATTCCTTTTAATTAATTACCTTAGCCATGTATTTAATTCTTTTGATTTAATTGATTTGATTTGATTTAATTGGCTAAGGAAATTAATGTAAATTAGTGATAAGATCACTTTGATTTTTAAGAAATTAAATTTGATTTAAATGAATTATGCCAATTAATTGAAGAATTGTCTTGACATAATTAGGGATATGATCACACTTAGGGAAAATAGGGTCTCTAGTCAGAGAAGACCAAATTAGGGTGGTTACATTTCCCCTCTTTGAATTGATGTGCAAGTAGGGCATTGATTCAAAGAATGTTTGATTTTGACTTTAGAAAGTTTGAGAATTCCGCACTTGATTGAACAAAATGTCTGATGCGATCAGTCTCGCACTTGATTAAACTAAGACTGATATTATTGACTTTGAACTTGATTGAACAAAGGTCAATAGAACAAAGATCTAAAATATACTAGTTCTAAACTTGATAGAATGATAATTGATAATACTGATGAACTTGATTGAACGAAGGTCAGTACGAAGCTTCAAGGAGCTTAATAAAGATATGAGAATATGTAGACATAGATATCTAGCTTGTGAGAACCGAAGCCTTCTATCCAACAGTCCCGACTTGATTGAAGGAAACTGCCATGCCCCTAGTCTTTTGATGATTCAAAGTCATTTTAATGCTTTTGACCAAGAATTTGAATGATTTTAAGTGTGATCATACCCCATCGGGAATGAAATCAAAGGAAAAAGAATAAAATCCCTCTATAGAATGATATAGCACTTGAATAGATCGATTGGATCGAGAAAGAATCAATTAGAAGAAATTATGAAGTGAAGGTATGTTAAGAGAAAATACAATTTTACCAAGTTAACTACGTGAAAATATGAGTTTTGAGTTTGATAAAATCATGTAGGACCAAGATTTTGATGAATAATGTGCAATTCGATAATATAGAACCTGGAAAACTGATTGCGTAAAGCCTGCGAATCATTTTATGAACATATGTAGCAATTCTGCATTTTTGGGAGATGGTCGTAAAATTTGTGGCATGCTGTTGAAAACATCATCTGTGCATTTGATTTCATTCCTGATTGATCAGAAAAGAACAAAGTTGAATTTTGATAGCTGTTTTGAAGCTCCTAAATAGCTCAAAAAGGTCAATATATATCTCAAAATTCATTTTTTACCCATTCATTTTCACTTTTATCCTTCAGTAAATTTAGAACTCTACAGAGAAGATGGTGGTCCCCATGGAGAAACATCGATTTGAGCTTGAACATCAACATCAGTGCCTGACCAATTACGCACCGCCAGTGAGTACATTGATACCTACCTTTTCATGTTTTGAGTTTTGAGTTTTCATTTTTGTCAAATTCTACAGTAGATATTAAGCTTTGAATTCTGCATTGCACCCGATTTCTGGTAAATCCTATGTCGCATCTTGTTTTTTTCCCAAAATCCTGGATCACATCCTATTATTTTAGGATCACACCTTGTTCTTCAATTTTGCATCACATGCTGTAGAGTTTTGTTGAACTTTTAATTTTGTCGTGTCCTATGAAAACAGGATCGCTTCCCGGATTCCCCATCGTATCTGAGAAATTTTGCATCACATCTAGTGTTTAGGATTGAACCCTATAAAAACATTGTCATTTTCAGTTTAGGAGTTAGGTTTTTTTCATTTTTGACTATTTTGTTCTTCTCAAAGGCCAAAAAGATTTAACCGATAGCTTTGATGCGTAGTTTCCTTAGCTAGAAGACTGATTTGAACCTGTATTTGTGTTTTGTTGACAAATTGATTTTGAGGTAGTTTCCTTTCGAGGAACTCATCCAGGATGAGTCCTTGCTTTATCACATTCCCCGATACTTGCCGATTTATAGATTATAGCATGTCTAGATTTGAATTCACTTATAGATTTACTCGACATCAAGGTAAATTGGGGGTTATTGGCTACTCTTGCCAAGAGATGGAATTTAGAGCACAAAACCATCCATCTCCTAAATGGTGATATGACTATCACACCTAAGGATGTGTGGTGCATTATGCATATTCCAGTGATGGGTTGGGAGGTTCAGTTTGAGTCACGCTTTGCAATAGCTATTGCTTCTACCCAGAGATATATCAGAGATTAGACCATAGTCCAAAGATATCTTACATGGGACTATATGTGTGATCATTATGATCGGATACCTATTTATCTTGCTGGGTTGATTGGCGATATCCTCATTCCTGACTGAGGACATCATAGATTCATGTGTAGCTGGGTGGAGACATTTGAGCAGATGACTGTTTCATCTTGCAGATTTGGCTGGGGTAGTTGCATCTTAGCCCAAATGTATTGAAAGTTACAGGAGATAGTATATGAGTATTCTTGCAGCATGACAGTAGGTATCCTGATATTGTAGATCTGGGCCTAGAAGCACATCCCTATGACACGGCCGATTGTAGACAAACAGAGGTCACCAGAGCATCCCTATGTATATATGTATGTAGATTTCATTCAGCAACCCCATCTGGGCATGGTGGAGTACTGACACTATGTCTTAGATTATATGATAGTTCTTATCTGGAGGTCATACTTAGATTGTGAGGAGTGGACCTCATATAGGCAATAAATGTCATACTTTTTCCAGAGTAGGTACTTGATTGGTTAGACTCTTTATATTGTTGAGCGATTTCTTGTTACTCATGTTCTGTGAGAGTATGGTTGTGTACATGGAAGATCACATGATTTGACAAAATACACCCATATTCATGATGAGGAGCCTCTTTAGGGGGCTAGATTAGTATATGAGTCTGCACAGTTGGAGATCAGTTAGAAGACCGCAGTAGAGTGGGATTATCTCATTAAAATTGTAGATGCAAGGTGCACTGATGGGTATCTTGCTCATATGTCATAGTATCCATTTCCTTAATTCACATCTCATGAGGAGGTAGCTCCTTACATAGAGGATGCTTTAGTTTATGATCCAGTAGATGATAGACCTGTTAGAGGTAGAGGCGGACCCTAGAGAGACATGGGAGGTGGAGGTGGGAGAGATGCTAGACACCCTCCTTCTAGACAAAGGTCATGGACATAGTCAAGATATTCACAAAGATGATGGAGATGATAGAGGTGGTGGAGGAGTGGGTGGTGTTATGCCTTGCATCCCCGTCCCTACATTTTGTGTGCAAAATGTTGGGTCCCCCTTTTTGTTTTCTTCTTTTGGCTCTTGCCTTGTCTTTTTCCTTTTCTTTGTTTTCCTTCTCTGGGTTTTCTTACCCATGGTGGTGGTTTTACTTTTTTTTTTGTCACTTGTGTCTCTGGGACCCAGTCCCAAAGTTGGTCATTCCTAGTCCAAGATCCGGATTCCAGACTCTGGGATTCTTTGCCACGATGTCTTCTTTTTGTAAGAGGGTATGGTCGTGCGGAATCCTGGGGCCCAGAGTCTGAAGGTCAACCTGTTCTAGAGTTTGTGGAAGGAAAGGTAACTTTCTTTTCACCTCAGGTATAAATAGAAATCACCTGTCATTTTCACAATTACTTCGATTAAAACACTTAAGCCATTTGAGCGATTTCAGAGCGATATCATAGCAATTTGAGCAGAGTTAAGTACGAGCTATTCTGAGCTGTTCTAAACAATTGCAAGTGGTTTTTGGTGTCAAGTGGTGATCCTTTGGAGGTGGAAATTGTTGCAAAGCATTCATGCTACCTTTTTGTCCCTTGCCTCTCTCTATTTTTTTGGTTGGTTTCTCTATTCCTCCCCATTTTCCTGCTTTTTGTTTTTTGCTTTGTGTTTTTGTCTTGTGTTTTTGTTTTGCTCTATGTTTCCGTTGTCTGGTTCACCACCCGTTGGTGGGTTAGCTCTGCCAGAGGGTCATCTGCCCTCTGTGTAGTGTAGGACAATGTAGATAATGTAATTTTTGTACATTTTTGTGCCTTGTTGTTTAGGGTAGTCATTCCATTTCATCTCTGCTATAAATTTGGCATTTTTAGTGTATATCCTTCTAGTTTTGCATGTATATACCTTTCAACCCTATTGTAGTTTAGTTTTTATTGTCTGACTTTCAGTCACCCCTTTTTGGCATTATGGTCATGTCAAGTCAGTCTGTTCAGTCTGAGTCTAGGTCTAAGTCTTTCATAGGTAGAAAATCTTTGCCAGGATTCTCTTCTATTGCCTTTTTGTTCTAAGCCAGGTGGGATGTTTTCAAGTCTCATTAATTGGATAGGTTGTAGCACCCGATCTGGCAAAGAATATGATCTTTCAATTGATGATCTTTTTAGCAGATGGAATGATGTTCGGGAGTCATAAGTTCCAGACATTCAAAAGAACTAAGAGAGATTCTTCATGTGGTGGAATCAGCATTGAATCATTTAGGTTTCTACTTCATATCACCGTGTGAACAATCTATTTGTGATAGAGAAATAAAGTTTGCAGTTGAATATATCGAGCTAGGTGCAGATCGAAGACTAGTATGGACCGATCCTAACAGATCTCAATGATCCCAATGCAACAAATGGCGAGCAATTTGGTTAAGATATGAGCGAGAATGAGCTCGGCGGGATTTCAAAAATCACCTTCTCCGTGGCAGAATTCTACCTTAGTTGGTAATTTTCCGCAAAGAAGATCTTTGCCTTGTGCGGGTTTCGCCCTCCTTTGGCAATATTCCGCAAAGGAGAATTTTATACTGCGCGGGTTTTTCCCCTCTTGGGTGATTTTCCGCAAGCTTAGTCATAATAAGGTGGGCCGATTTATTAAAAAAAAGAATATCATGTTGTTGTTTTAAGAGATCAAATAAAGCATGTGCTTTAAGTTAAGTAGCCCGCACACTTAAGAATGATGTGCGGAAAGACAGGTAGAGGATTTTCATGCTTTGCAGGTTTCACCCTCCTTTGGTGATTTTCCGCAAAGAAGGATTTTCGCACTTTGCAGATTTCGCACCTCCCTCTACATTTTCCGCTAGAGACGCACTTTTCCCATTTTCCACTGGAGAAGCACTTTTCCCATTTTTCGTCGGAGAAGAACTTTTCCAATTCTCCACAATGGAGAAGTACTTTTCTAATTTTCCGCAATAGTGCTCAGAGATGGTCCAAGTGGGAAATCCAAAATCAAGTGCGCCGCAGCCATTTGCGCACTCAGTTTTCCAAAACCCGCCGTCTCATATCTTGCAGTGCAGAAAAATGATGTTTCGACTCCATGGCCCAATGGATTTAGCTCGATAATGCTGGCTGAAGATGAAGAGTTTCAGATTCATAATGACTGTTCAAGTTCTCAGACTTGAAAAGTCTTTCTCTTTGTTTTCTGTCTCTTTGTATTCCAAGAAGAGGGAAGGTCATTGGCTCTTAGAAGCCGAGTGTATTGTAAAGGCTATAAATGCTGAAAAGAATTCAGTATACAAGGTTGGCAAACTTGTTAATGAAGCAGAAGTGATTCTTTTTATAGAGGCTTTGTCTCATGTTTGTTGCGTCATTTTAGTGAATCATTTGCATTTTGAATAGATAGAATAATTGTATGTGAAGCTACAGTTTTCTACTGGATTCTATTTCATGTTAGTGGTTGAAGTGAGGGTGATTCTATTTACTTTTCATGTATAATCCTTCTACTATTCATTCAGTAGTTTAGATGCATCGGAATAGAAAGTACAGTTGTATATGGAACTGTAATTCCTACTTGAATTCCATTTCATGTTAGGAGTTGCAGCATAAGCAATTCTATTTGCTATTTATGTATGATTCTGCTTCTATTCCCCTCAGTAGAATATCCATTTTAGAATAGGTAGATTAGATTCAAATATAGATTAAACCTTATCTTTGCCTGAATTGTTTGTGCCTGCAAGAAATTTGGTTAAAACTCATAAGAAGATAATCTGATGATCAAAAGAAACAAATTCATTGAAGATTAAACACAATCAGGGAGCTGTACCTGTCAATTCAGAGGGTAGTGATAGAAGACTTACATTGACCCATTTGTTGGTAAACATCCTTTTTTTCTTTCACCTTGGGTGTATTGAAGAGTCAGAGATGATAAATCTTAAGGAAGGACAAACTATTAACCAACAGTTTTTGGCGACTCTGCTGGGGAAGACTTAGAAAGAAAGTATATCATAAGTTTTCTCATAATTTTAAGGCATCCTGGATTCCAAATTTACTAGGAGTGCAAAATTAAAGGGAAAGATTGACCCTGTATACGAAGAGCTTAAAGAAGTCAATTTCCCTATTCTTGAAAATATTTACAGGAAAGGAAGGGCTAAGTATAGAGAAGAAGTTGAAGATAACAAGCCTGAAGAAATTCAATTACCTGCTAAAATTCCTTTCAGAACAAAGAGAAGAAAATCTTCTTCACCTCCCATTGGTAGAATTCCTATTTCTGCCACCTGTAATTCATTGATTCTGCACGGTATTGCACTTCATCTTTCAGTTTCCTTTCAAGCTTCTCAACCAAACACAAGGTTAGCAAACATGGCCATTCCTTGGGTAAATGCAATCGAGCCTCTAAACCTTGCAGTGAATCATGACCTGCCAAGGGCCTCAAGAAAGAATTTTCCTAAATTCAATGGTGATGGCATAGTATCAGCAGAACAACACTTGTGTGCATTTCAGAAAGCATGTAGTGTGGTGAACCCATAGCATGAAGATGTTGCAGTCAGAATGTTTGTGGATACATTGGTAGATGATGTAGCAGATTGGTTCCAAGACTTACCTATAGGCTGTATTACTGGATGGGACACCATGAAGCGAAGATTTGAAGAAAGATACAAGAGCACTGAAGATGCCCAAGTTCTCTTGCTACAATTGGCACAAATTAAAAAAGAACCATCCATCTCAATGAGAGATTTTAATGCAAAATTCAATAAACTTATCAAAAGAATACCACCTACTAGTGCTCCAACAAGAGACAATCAGAAAACCTTCTACATCAGTTCCATGCCTCCTGAACTCGGCTATCAAATAAGAAGGGCTAATGTGGCCACTTTACAAGCGGCACAAACTCTTGCAGTAGAGATGGAGGATGACACGATAGCCTCTGGTAAATGGAAGAAAGAATATCAGACTAGATCTTCAAGCAATACAACAAACGCTTCAAAAAATACTGAGGCTATGTTACAAAAATTGTCCAATGAGATGATTGCATTAAAGAAACAAATTGCTAGACCAGCTCATTCATTATATCAGCCTTATCAAGAAGGATCAAGATATCAAGGTGGAAATAAGAACTTACAGCTTCCCGCTTCTCAGAAAAGATTAGCCATTGAAGCTGCTCCCAAAGGTCAGAACTCTTGTGCCTTTCACACCATAGCAGATCATGATGGTAATACTTGTGAAGACATGATCAGATGTATGCAGATGTTAGGAGAATCTAGGCAAATAATTGAATATCCAGAAGATGATGACGATCATGCTCCCCATGGCGACTACATAAATTTGTATTGTGAGTATGAATCTGATTCAGAAAATGGAGAGAATTGTTTTGCCACCTTGGATGGACCTCAGCTAACGGTGATGACCCGAAGTCAGAAAAATAAGACGCGTCAGGTTTCTAATGCCGCTCCTGCTCAGAATCCAGCACATTCTCATAAGGCGGAAAAAGGCAATAATGTAGCATCAAGTTCTTCACAAAAAGAACAAAAGGATAACTCATCTACCTCTTTTGATATTATTCAATTTTGTGAAGAAACTAAAATTCAAGTATCTACTATGGACTATTTGAGATCACACCCCGATCAATGCCAAAGATTGTTTGATCATTGCAGAGATGGAGAAAGTATTCATGTCAATTCAAATGTTAGTGGTAAAAGACAGGTCAGTATCAATAAAGAAGATTCAATTGATGATGATTTCTCAATCCCTAGGCTATTTCAAGAAGAAGAGTCTGTGTTCCATGCTACTGGTTTAGATTTGAAAACAGAACCTTTCTATGTGTCTCTTTTTATTAACGGCAACTGATTAAGTAATTGCATCATAGACTCTATAGCCTCAGATAATGTAATGCCCGCACCAGTTGCTAAAGCTCTAGGGCTGTCTCTGACCAAAGTCTTTGGTAGATGTTACTCTATGGATGCTAAGCCAGTGCCCCTAATTGGTCAAATTAAAGATGCTCAAGTTGCCTTAGCTGCCTATCCTTCTAAAAGATTGAAGCTCACAATCCTTGTTGCTGATATCCCTAAGAGTTATGGAATGCTGCTTAGTAGAAGTTTTTGCAATGACTTGGGAGGAGAAATCAAATTAGATTGGACATCTGCCTACATTCAAGTAGGAAATAAAAAGGTGAAGTTAGAACTGGAGAGAAAAGAAAAATTCACTATATTAAAGTCAGGTGATCCGAAATCACAAATTATTTATCAAGAGATGCAATTTGGAAATTATATGATATCCTACACTAGTCCTGATGTTCAAGAAGAGATAGAAGAGGTAAAAAGTGAGCAATTATGGACATTAGAGTTTGACGGAAGTTGCGCCAAGGCTGGATTAGGAGCTGGAATAGTTTTAATAGCCCTTGATGGAGAAATTACTCATTTGGCCTATAAACTAAATTTTAACAATACTAATAATACTGTAGAGTATGAAGCACTTCTTCTTGGTATTGAGGAAGTGAAACAAAAAGGAGTTAAATTGCTTAAGGTTCAAGGAGATGCTGAATTGATCATGAGGCAGGTAAGAAATCAATATTCTGTGAAAAACAAAAGATTGAGGAATTACAAAAATAAGGTATGGGACGAAATAGAAAATTTCAATGCCTTTTCAATAGTTTCAGTGCCAAGAGACCAGAATTCCAAAGCTGATTCCTTAGCAGTCTCTGCGTCATTAATTTTTCCCCATCCTGATTTTAAAGATCAAGTATATAGAAAAGAAGTCCTTTTCAGACCAAAGGTGCCAGATAATGAAGAATCCTGGCAAGTCTTTGAAGATGACAAGCATATCCAACAGTTTCTAGAAGGATCAATCTCCTATGCCCACACGTGCTTTAAAAGTAACAAAGAAGAACAACCATCAAATGATGAAGAAGAATCTAAATCAGGTATCATTCAATTGAAGGAAAATAGAATTCCTCCTCATGTTGTTTCTTTAGAAAAACTTTTTGATAGACATGATGC
>MU227972.1:0-18747 GCA_018584345.1 Thuja plicata | reverse complement strand
TATTTCTCCTTTTGAATTGGTGTATGGAGTAGAAGCCAACTTACCATTGCCATTAGAACTTGCCGCTTGCAAACTGAAAACTGCAATTGAGGATGATGTTTTTAAGGATGGTTTAGAGAAAAGAATTCTGTATTTGACCAAATTGCAAGAAGAAAGGGAAGATATGGTTGATAAGATCACTGAGCATTAGAACCAAGTCAAGAAGTTGTTTGATAAAAGAGTGAGGCCAAGAAAGTTCATGGAAGGTGATATGGTGCTGCTGTGGGATAACAGACATGAACCTAAAGGAATGCATTCTAAGTTCCAATCCTTGTGGAAAGGTCCATTCCAGATTGTGCAAGTGAATCAGAATAATGCTTTCAGACTGGCATATCCTTCCAGAGAGTCCCTGCCATGTTCCTATAATGGGCAGGATTTGAAGCTATACCAGATGCATAATTGAAGAGTAGGTAACCCCTGCGTAGTAGTTAGTTAGGTAGGTGTTCTTTTTGTGTCATAGTTTTAGCGGTTGCCTTTTGTTTTGCTGCTGTTTTCCCTTGAGTTTAGTTTTTCTTTGTTTCAAGTTGCCCTGCTCTCCTCTGCCCTCCCCATATGCATTTTCTTGTTGTTATTTTTGGTCTAGACTCCGCAACCCAATGGATAAGGCACTTGCAAAACCAGAGTAGCTGAATTCTTCATGCACTTTGTCGTACATGATCCCACAGTCGGAGCCAGCTATTGTCTGACTTTTAGTCACCCCTTTTTGGCATTATGGTCATGTCAAGTCAGTCTGTTCAGTCTGAGTCTAGGTCTAAGTCTTTCATAGGTAGGAAATCTTTGCCAGGCTTCTCTTCTATTGCCTTTTTGTTCTAAGCCAGGTGGGATGTTTTCAAGTCTCATTAATTGGGTAGGTTGTAGCACCCGAATTGGCAAAGATTATGATCTTTTTAGTAGATGGAATGATGTTCGGGAGTCATAAGTTCTAGACATTCAAAAGAACTAAGAGAGATTCTTCATGTGGTGGAATCAGCATTGAATCATTCAGGTTTCTACTTCATATCACCGTGTGAACAATCCATTTGTGATAGAGAAATAAAGTTTGCAGTTGAATATATCGAGCTAGGTGCAGATCGAAGACTGGTATGGACCGATCCTAACAGATCTCAATGATCCCAATGCAACAAACGGTGAGCAATTTGGTTAAGAGATGAGTGAGAATGAGCTCAATGGTATTTCAAAAATCACCTTCTCCGTGGTGGAATTCTACCTTAGTTGGTAATTTTTCGCAAAGAAGATCTTTGCCTTGTGCAGGTTTCGCCCTCCTTTGGCAATATTCTGCAAAGGAGAATTTTATACTGCGCAGGTTTCGCCCCTCTCGGGTGATTTTCCGCAAGCTTAGTAATAATAAGGTGGGCCAATTTATTAAAAAAAAGAATATCATGTTGTTGTTTTAAGAGATCAAATAAAGCATGTGCTTTAAGTTAAGTAGCCCGCGCACTTAAGAATGACGTGCGGAAAGACAGGTAGAGGATTTTCACGCTTTGCAGGTTTCGCCCTCCTTTGGTGATTTTCCGCAAAGAAGGATTTTCGCACTTTGCGGATTTTGCACCTCCCTCTACATTTTCCGCTGGAGAAGCACTTTTCCCATTTTCTGCCGGAGAAGCACTTTTCCCATTTTCCGCCGGAGAAGCACTTTTCCAATTCTCCGCAATGGAGAAGTACTTTTCTAATTTTCTGCAATAGTGCTCGGAGATGGTCCAAGTGGGAAATCCAAAATTAGGTGCGCCGCAGCCATTTGCACACTCAATTTTCCAAAACCCACTGTCTCATATCTTGCAGTGCAGAAAAATGATGTTTCAACTCTGTGGCCCAATGGATTCAGCTCGATAATGCTGGCTGAAGATGAAGAGTTTCAGATTCATAATGACTGTTTGAGTTCTCAGACTTGAAAAGTCTTTCTCTTTGTTTTTTGTCTCTTTGTATTCCAAGAAGAGGGAAGGTCATTGGCTCTTAGAAGCTGAGTGTATTGTAAAGGCTATAAATGCTAAAAAGAATTTAGTATACAAGGTCGGAAAACTTTTTAATGAAGCAGAAGTGATTCTATTTACAGAGGCTTTGTATCATGTTTGTTGCACCGTTTTAGTGAATCATTTGCATTTTGAATAGATAGAACAATTGTATGTGAAGCTGAGGTTTTCTACTGGATTCTATTTCATGTTAGTGGTTGCAGTGAGGGTGATTCTATTTACTTTTCATGTATAATCCTTCTACTATTCATTCAGTAGTTTAGAAGCATCAGAATAGAAAGTATAGTTGTATATGGAACTATAATTCCTACTTGAATTCCATTTCATGTTAGTAGTTGTAGCATAAGAAATTCTATTTTCTATTTATGTATTATTCTGCTTCTGTTCCCCTCAGTAGAATATGCATTTTAGAATAGGTAGATTAGATTTGAATATAGATTAAACCTTATCTTTGCCTGAATTGTTTGTGCCTGCAAGCAATTTGGTTAAAACTCATAAGAAGATAATCTGATGATCAAAAGAAACAAAATCATTGAATATTAAACACAATCAGGGAGCTGTACCAATCAATTCAGAGGGCAGTGATAGAAGACTTACACTGACCCATTTGTTGGTAAACATCCTTTTGTTCTTTCACCTTGGGTGTATTGAAGAGTCAGAGATTATAAATCTTAAGGAAGGACAAACTATTAACCAACAGTTTTATATCTTGTGTATATTTGCTTGGTCATGTGTTGAGCTCATTGTGCCCTGTTTATTTCCCATTTCAAGTCTGTGAGCTTGTTCCAAACAGAATACCACCTGGTTGAAACTTGACTCTTGGCTGGATTCAACCAGGCAGTTTTCTCTCTCCTCCATAAACCAACCTACACTTCATTTACATTCCATGAGTGCATTTAAAATTGTATAGGTGGTTTCCACTTTACACACATTCAGACTATTGGAACTTTTGTTTCCATAACTTTCATTTATTGCATAGCCATGTGATGCCCATGATGGCCTGACAGTTCACTTTTCACGCACACCTTCCAACGGTTAGTTTTCCAGACCCTGGGTCTTTTGTCTTCACCAGCCCACACCTTAATTTTGCTAAGTATGCTGAAACCCCCAGGCCCAGATATTGGGTGATTCTCAGTTTTTCATTATGTATATACTTTCCAAGATTTTTAACCTAAACTAACTTTTCAGGAAAACAAACACCGTGGTGGTAAGATCTCTAGATCCTAGAGTAATGTTTATCTAAAAATTCTGATAGTCATCTTGCCTTGTAGGCTTTTAAAATCAACATACCTTCATCATGTTTGAGGCTTCCTCATCTTCACCACCCAGGAGTCTGGAACTTCCTTCCACGATGGTCACTAGGGCAGCCGTCAAATCTAAAATGGAGAGGGACTTAGAAAAATTGCCTCTCACCATGAAGTATGTGAAGGACAATGCCATTGTGGGATCAAAGATTGATTCAAAAGTTCAATTGATTACTAACACCAGCATCAGAATCTGGGCCAAGATGCAGGCCTTAGTTAAGATCATGTACATTCAACGAGAGTTTGGGGATCCACTGGCAATCAGTGTCGAGGATTCTGGGATTCTCAAGGCCACCTATTTTCCATGCTCAGTGGAGGCCCCAAAGTTAATTCTCATGCTTGCAGCACATTACAACTCTTCCATCTGGGCCATCATGCTCGCAGCCCCAAAACCCACCGGATATCCCACCCCCATGGTGTCTCTTGATGCCGCAACTTTTCAGATAGGGTTGGGGATCTCTCAGTTTGACAACCCAATTATGGTTACCAGATAAGATGCCTTAGCAAAATTGAAGTAGCTGGAGGTTGCAGCCCGACAATACATGAATAACCATTGGCTCAAGACCCTGAAGAGGGATCCCAAGAAAATGAAGCTAGAGATCCCCCAGTCTGAGTTTAAGGAAAGCATCCAGATGGGGATGATAGCACTATCCCAGGTCTTCGGGAAACCACATGCCCAGGAATTCATAGGGTGGATGTACTACTTCTTGCTTGACATTTCCACCAGCGGGGAGTACTTTGATTAGGCCACCATTATCTCAAACCACGTGGATTCTTAGTTCCTTCAGGTGGTCCAAAAGTAGTTCTATATGACTTCTTATGTTCTTTGGACCCTAACACAACAATGACCCCTTACCAATAGGTTACTCACAATAGGTGTACTCAGGAACAGCCTGGGTCAGAAGGCTCCCAGGGACTATTTCCCACAAATCTAATGGGAGGCTAGTTGCCCCAGTTTCTACCGGGTTAACGATGCCTTCATTTACTACAACCTACTCACACCTACCCTGGATGCAGGATACTACCTGTCCACAGAGGCAATGGATCGTGTTAGAAGTTATGGCAATTATTACATACAATTCCAGTTGCATACATACATAAGGGTAACTGGCTTCTCCAAGAAACCTTACTTATTGCCCAAACATTATGGGAACAAGATAATTCTCTTGGAGTATTGTAGGAAACTGATGGAATTACATGCCTTATACGCCTTAAAGAAGGTAATGAATATTCCATTGCCAATCACTTGTGGGAATTACTCATGCAATCTGGCCGTAGCCAAGGAGGCAAACCACGAGCTCAAGAGCATGAACCTAGCCGAATTTTATCTAACGCGAAAGAACTTTGATCCACATGGAAAAATTGTGATGGCACTTCCCTAGGCATTCGAGCCCCACCAATATCACATGGAGGACTTTTGGGAATATTTCCAAGATGACATTGAAGTCAGGAGCTGGCATTACGTCCGGATGACCATGGGAATGATGGAAAGGTTAAAGCTCTGGAACTTTCCAGATGACTTCTCAGACACCGGCTCCACAATAGACCCTCAGTATAAAGAAAAGGGGATTGATAATTTGGCCCTCCCAATGGTGAACTAGAATGTCTAGGAGGGGCCCACCATAGAGGAATTTACTCACAACATGGTCGAGCGTAGCCACGCATATTTTAAGAGAGTATGCCTTGGGAGTACCCGTAGGGCTGCCCAGCTGGTACCAAAGCTAACCCCCAGGGCCGGAACTTCTTCAAAAGGAGTAGATAGGGGAAAATGAATAATGGAGACTCCAACTGTGCAGGAGATCCACATAAAACAACTACTAAAGAAATCAATAGCGGCCTCCCAACAGATGAGGGAGAATTTAATCACATGGCTGGCTACTCTTGTGCTCATGACCGGACCCATCTGTCCTCCCTCTTCCCCTTCTCTAGAAGCACTAATGGTCAAAGAAACATGAGTGGATCTTGAAAAGGAGCAGGTCCTAAGAGATGCGGTGCCTCCTTTGGTCACCAGGAGGAAGAAAAGGCTTAATCCAAAGCCAAAGACAGAGCTGGTGCTAGGGATGCCTCAAATCCCGCAAGTAGAAATCCTTTCTTCTGACTCCCCAGAGCCAGAGAGGGAACCAAATCCCACTCATGTCCCGGTGAATCCTCCCCTTCAAGATGAATTTGATGAATTTTTTAGAATTGACGAGTTTGGGAATTTGTAGGGAGACATTGAGCGGCCGGAGGCTGAAATCTTGGAGCAGGAGGAAGCTCTAGAACAAGAACCTACACCAGAGTAGGAGGAAAAAATGGAAGAAGAGAAAGGGACAAAGAAAGAGATAGCCTCTAAAGTCCTAGAAATACAGGATACATGAGTTTCAGGGCAAGAGAAACAAAGTGAACAAATGGCATCGGCTGGGGAAACTGGACCTTCGGGAACAACTGTGACCCCAACTGTCGTGTTCCAAATGCCACTCCCAAAGGCAACATTTGGGAGGTAATCACTGTGGCCCAAATTTTAAACCTTGGCCCATTGCCTTCCCCACTACTAAAGGATTCATTGACAGAAGAAGATATCCCAGAAACAGAGAGTGAGGAAGAACAACACCAAGAAAAGAAGAAAACCTCGAGGTGACCAATGAAGACCCAAACATTGCCAAAGATACAAATGGTGTGGAAGAAGACACATGAATTGCCAGAGGAAATTTTTCCAATGAATCAGAAGATATAGGGAAGGAGCTGAGAGAGGCTCATACTACTGAGGGGGCACAACAAGATATTGGGAGAAGTCATAGGAACAAATTTTAGCTACAAAGACACCCTGCCCACCACAGTGGTTGGTGGAATCTCAGAAGAGAAAGGCCCCCCATCAATGCCCAGAGACCATCTTTCTTTAGTAGAGATGATGGCTCAGGTGCAGAACCTGCCAAAGGCCAAGAAATCCCGGACAGTCCACACCCTTTGGACCGAGTTGGGTGGAGAAATTGTCGCAGTAATTGCGATACCTTCCCTAGACATAGATGAAGTGATGGCTGAGGCCAGAGATTATAACGTCATAGAAATATCATTGGGGAAGAGAGGGAAATAGGGTGAAGTAGACCTATTAAAAGAGGTAGCCAAGGCAGTGGAGGCTTGCTATAAAAAAGAGGCTCAAAAGCTCAAGGCAGAAAAGGAGAAAAATGCAAACCTCATGGGGTTGCTAGCTGAGCTAGCCCAGCCTATCAATTTTATTCACTTGGAGGCCTCTACATTTGATGTGCCATTGCTGCAGAGTGACATAGACTCATTACGGGCAATGAAAAAGAAGGCCCAAGCAATTGATGAATAAGTCGCCTTATAGTTAGGAAATGTCTGACGTTTCCTAGTATCCACCCTCCTGGATCTATATGTGGCCCACCACATCTTACACCAGGCTGAGACCATCATCAACATATGGGAGGGGGACATTGAGAATTATGAGGTGTGGAAATTTGAGTTTGAAGAACTCATCGGCCTCGGAGAAGAAGTTGTCTTTGAGTCCTAAATTTTAGGGGAAGAGTCATTTGAGTTTGTGAGGACCCAACACTCCAGACTTGACCTCACACTGGGGATAATCAAGCAACTGGTGGGGACTCTATGGGATAAGATCAATACAGTACAATATTCTTTCAATTTATAGAAATCTTTTATTTTGAAGGTCTCCGGAGCTGATCCATTCGGCACTGACACATGCACACTAGAGCAGTATATTTTGGGGAATTTTGATGAGCTAATGGAGTCCAGGTATCAATCCCCAAAGGGAATAGATAGAGATCAAATGACATGAGTAACTTGCATGATACTCAGTGGTCATGATGTGGCAAAGATGGTCGATGAATTTAAGGGAAATGTTCCAGACCTGGGGGAACATATTGCAGTGGCCAAGTACCGGTGGGCTGGCCTTAAAGATATTGATGAAGATGGAATTTCCCATCTCCTGAAAACCTTCAATGATAGTAAGCAACAATAAAGTTTCTCCGGGGGTCGGAGAAAACCTAAGTGTTTTTGTATTCTTTATTCTTTTGGAATGTAAGTTCCCAGATCCCGGAGTCCCGGATCCTATATTTTGTATTCTTTCAGTGATCTATGTTCCTGTCCCTAAGGCCGACCGGTCACTTTCAAAGTAGTTAATAAAGGTTGTCAAAAGGTAGATAGCTACATCAAGGCACGTCAGATCGGCAAGAATTTTTTTGACAGATGGTCTTCCCTAGGCACTGTTTCAACGTTACACTTGGCACATTAGAGACAGGATGCCACTTTTTCAATTTATGAGGCATGTAGCCTTGATCCTTGGGGGATTGGTTTTCCTTTTTCTTCTTCTTGGCTCTCTTCTTGATGCCAATTCTTCCATTCCACCTCTCTTGTCTTATTCTTCTGACATGACAGGCCTATTCTGTCTCTAGGTCTTTTGTAGAGTGGCGTAGGTAGTACCAGCCACCAAATAATGTATTTTATTATATAGTGTAACATAAGTTAGGGTTAGGGTTAGGGTTAAATGTGTATGTGTATAAATAGTAAGCCTGGTCCCATTCCAAGGGTCGGTGAAATTGATGATTTTGCAGTCTATAGTAATAGAAAATCAATATTTCATTTCTCAGTTACAGAGCTCAATGCTCCTTAGTCTTTAAGCTTTCTGTAGTTAGATGCTATCTTGGAGCCACCATTGTACCATGCACCAGTACTTGTTGGAAGAAATATTAATGAAGAAGGAAGAGTTCTTGCAATGATGTTGTTGGCATTCTGTCTTCTAGGTTAATGGTATTTTATGCGTTGTGTTCTTCATGTCCTTTGCTCTAACACTTAAAGTAGATTAACGACCTCCTTTCCTTTGCTATTGATGAAATATGAATTGATGGTTGTATGTTTCTTCAGTGTTTAGTATAGTGTGTTAGAGTATCATTGATTTTTTGAATGTTCGGCATAACTATAGGTAGACAGAATATTTCTAACCCTGCAGGATCTTTTTTAATTTATTTGTTTAGTGTAAGCATGCTTGGAGAAACCTCACCTACTTGAATCCCTAGAGAGAACAAGTTGAAGATAACCAACTATCCCCCTTGGAAACAGTCACATCTCCCAATCGAGCCCTGTACCATTGAGACCCGACCCTCAAGTGCTTGGAGGCCCAAGGAATCTCATTTCCCCGGACAAACTTTACAGGTGAAGTTGGTCGGTACCCTGGTACCGGGTGACAACTTACCTCAGTTGGTAGACCCAATTTGAAGAGTCCCATCAATAAAAAATGGCACTAGAAGGAGGGCATGAACTCGTCCCCCTCTTGAGATTTCAATTTTACACCTCCTTAAGGTTCCCCAAGCCATAGCTTTGGGAGTCAAGCCTTTAGTGGGATTGGGTCTTTCTCCTCAGCAAGATTTGAAAGAATCCTTATGTCAGCCCCAAACGCCAAAAGGTTTGTCAAACTCAAGCCTCCTGCTCCAAAGAAATGGACCCTGAAAACCACACCAACCACTATTGTCTGGGGGTCTAGTGTACCTTAGAATATCCAAACTTCCCAGACAATCCCGGGAACTAGTGCCCAACCTTCTCTAAATTTGGCTCCCCAAATGGCTGCATACTTCGGTAATACAGAGTCCCCTATGGGAAATTTTCCAGGAACAACCAATGACTTACCCTTGCACCCGAAGAAGATCTTCCCATGATATGAGTACTTAGGCTCATAAACCACAGAAGAACACTTGCAGACATACAAAGATGTCATGAACCAACACCAGATCCAACATGAAGATGTTGTGACCTGGATGTTTCCCCTATCTCTGGGATAGGGAAAATTGAACCGGTACCTTAACCTTCCTGTCAACTCCATCAACAGTTGGCAAGACATGGAGGATGCCTTCTTGGCCACTTTCTGTGTACATGTGGACCTAGCTTGGTCCTATAGCCAGTTCATTTCTATCAAAAAGGAACCAAATGAACCCCTTGCAACATTCAATCATCGATTCCAGTGTGACCTAAAGTGGTGCACGGGTCCTTTCATTCCATCCCTGGAAGTAACCATACAGACCTATCTCAATGTGATGGACCCCTTCATTGCCACTTTCCTTTGGAGAACAACCATCATGGGTGACCTAGATACTTTGGAAAAGGTTTACAACCTAGCCTTAGAACTATCCTATGGTCTCAACAAATCCCTGGGAAGGATTGGGAAGAGCACGCCCTTCAACATGATCCCCAATGGAACTACATACACTGAGGAATATAAAACCAATCTGGAAATGGGTGTCCCCATGATGGCAATGAATCCCCCACCCCCATTGATAGACCAGTAGGCTTGGTACATTTATCCATCATAGGCTCAAGCAATACTAAGTCTGGAAGCATTCCCTTGGAACCAGCCGCAACAAGCACAACAACCTTAGACACAACCACCCAGAGTGCCCTTCTTTCAGTCATCCGTGGTTGGAGGAATGTCACCCTCGACTCTGAAAAATACTACTGCCTTCCTGGGGAACCAACAACAACAACCATCACACTATGACACAAACTCTCAGCTGACCACCAAGGTTGAATCCCTCTGGAAAATTTTTTCCACCCTGACTATGGACATGGGTCAACTGAAGGCGGGGTCCTACACAACCCAGAATTGCAATTCCCAAAGAGGGAATATTTTCTCCGGCCAGTGAAACAACAATGTCGGAGGAAGAAACTTCAACAACGGGCCTCGGCCCAACCAACAGCAATGAAACAATAATGTGAACACCAAAGGTCCACCTCCAAACCAAAATTCCAATGAAAGTGGTGCTGGACCATCCCATTTCACACCAGTTGCAGACTTCCAGCTCATGACCAATTGGTGTAGATTACACGACACAGGATCCCACAATGAGGTAAATTGTGCCACGCTCGAGAAGGTCATCATGATCTCCTAGCTGGATAGACAACAAACCTCTTACCATACTCCCCAGAGCCTCTTGTAGAAGAGCCAACTCACGATGCATTCACCTGTGAGACCATCTTCTTCAGATCAGCCTGAGAAGACGAAGAAGAATCTGAATTATAGGGATTCTTTGATGAATCGATTCTGGCCTTTAAGGCCAATGCCTTCACCAACCTGTGGACTCCTTATAATACTCAAAGCCAGGCTGGTAAAGGACCAGTTTACATGCCACCTCCTCCTATGAAGGACACTCTTCCCTGGGATATTACAACTGACCGGCCCATCCCTCTAAAAGGTTCTAGCTCTAACCAAGCGAAAGACCCTGCCGGGGGAAGCCACCAATTCCTGGGAGGAAGGTTCAATATCACAAAGATGTTAGAACAAACTACCACCTCCATGACCTTGGTGGAGGTTTTTCTAAATTGTCTCGAGTAGAAGAAGTCTCTTCTGAAGCTCTTGGGAATCCTGGAAGTTGTCAGTCGCCCGCTCAAGACTGTCTCTTTTGAGGACGCCAACGCGGCTATCTTTTAGGGAAATAACAAGGATCCTCCATTCCTACTAGGCCTGAATATACAAGGAAAAAACATACACAACTGCCTAGTAGATTCTGGGGCTTTGAGAAACATCATGCCCCTATCCATATGCTAGAAGCTTGGATTCTGACCCACCCCATCTAATGGTGCAGTAATCCAATTGGATAAAACTACTATGAAAATGGTGGGAGAATTGAAAAATATCTGGATATAACTCATCCAAGACCCCAGAGTAGCCAGCATAATCAATATCCAAGTGGTAGACATCTTAGAGACTTATGGGATGTTATTAAGTTAGAATTGGTCTAAGTCCTTGAATGGATACTTTTCGATCGACTTCTCCCACTTATGGCTCCCCTAGGAAGGAGAATCAAACAAGATCCGGGTTGAGAGTGAGCCCCGGATGAAGCAGGCCCTTACCAAAGTTGGGAGGGTTAGCGAGGTCTTCTTCTCTGAGACTTCCCCTGGGGTGTACCAACCCTTTAAAATCTTAACATTTGATTTCACCCCCAGGGAGGATCCCATAGTCTTGCAGAGAACCCAGGACCAAGAAGAAAAGTTGAGGGTTGAGGTTAACTCTCAAGGTGCCACAGTGACCCCCGCTACACTTTTTTTTGGCACTTGGTGCTGAGCACACTATCAAAAACATTCAGAGTTAGAGTGTAAGCCTTTCCTTTCCATTTCTACCTGGCACATCGACACCTTCTGGAACAAAGAACATACTATTTGATTCCCTGGAACCTAGTATTCCTACTAGAAGCACTTCCTCGGTGCAATTTCCCCAGGGATCTCAATTTCAAACCCCTCCGAAGATAAACCTCACCCATGCACCATCAGTGCAGGAGGATGCTCCTCCCAAATCTCCCAAAATCAATCCAAAGACTGCTTTATCTCCCCGGATCTAGACTATAAGTGACGATCTATGGACCCTTAAGTTCAACGGGTCCCGATACAAGCAAGGTTGTGGGGCTGGAGTAGAATTAATCAACCTGTGAGGGAAATCCTTCCTTGCATCTTACAAGCTATAGTTCAACTGCACAAAAAAAATTACGAAGTATGAAGCTTTGGTCTTTGGACCCTTATTTGCATTAAGGAAAGGAATCACCCGCCTCTGGGCTCTGGGTGATTCAGAGTTGATTGACAAACAGGTTCGGAGTCAGTACACATGTCATGATAAGAGGCTGGCTGCATACCACAATCAGGCATGGAGCCTTATTGAATATTTTGGTGCCTTTGGCATTGATCTTATTCCCCGGTGACAGAATTATGTCCCAGATGCCCTTGCCATTTCTACCAGCACACTTGATCCCATGGCCGACTCACGACTCCAGAGATTTTGGTTGAGATGATCCCCACCCCATCCATTCTTGATAATGTCACCCACTTTCAAGTTTTTGAGGATGATCAACATATCCTAGCCTTCATGGAAAATTTTGGTGTCTTCGAGGATTAGATAGTAGAGGAACGAGACCATGATGATACTGGGCAGGGTAATGAAGGTGATGGGATCATTGACCTACCTACCAACACCATCCCTAAGGGGATGGTCACACTTGAATGTATATTTGACTCAAACCCTCGGGGCTGAGAAAAGATGTCATCCTCCTCTGAGGGAGGAAAATTTGAGAAAGTAAACATCGGCCAACCCGATGAAGAAAAGATGATACACATTGGTACCTCCTGATCCCTTGAGGAGAAGGAGAAGATTCTTGTGGTTCTCCAAGAATACATAGATTTGATTACATGGGGATATGAGGATTTGAAAACATATGACACATCCATCATGACTCATACCATCCCCCTAAAACCTGATGCTAAGACTTTTCAGCAAAAGAAATGACTGGTCAACCCGCTGATTGAGCCTCTGATTCACCAAGAGGTGGAGAAACTATTGTCAGCTCGAATAATCTTTCCAATCTGGCACACTACGTGGGTTGCCAATTTGGTCCCTGTTAGAAAGAAGAGTGGTGAAATTCACCTTTGCGTGGATTTTCAAAATTTGAATAGAGCCTCCAAAAAGGATAATCACCCTCTCCGCTTGTTGGATGAGGTGTTGTACATAGTGAATGGATCATAGATGATTTCCTTCCTAGATGGGTACTCTAGATACAACCAATTCATGGTTAAATACAAAGATAGAGAGAAAATGACGTTCACTACCAAGTGGGGGACGTTTGCATATCAGAGGATGCCCTTTGGATTGATCAACGTAGGGGCCACATTTCAAAAGGCTATGGAAATTGTGTTCGAAGGCTTTGTGAATTGGTGCATAATCATCTACATGGATGATTTGACTATCTTTTGCCAGAACAAGCATGACCATTCCACCCAAGCTCACCCAGATCTATGAGAGATGTTGCCGGTATGGGATATCCCTCAACCCCAAGAAGTGCATATTCGGGGTCACTGAAGGGAAGTTTCTCAGGTATATTATCTCTGAGAAAGGTATATCCATTGACCCCAAGAGAGTTGAAGCACTGCTAAATTTACAAATGCCCAGCAGTAAGAAAGAGATGAGATCTTTCTTTGGAAAGATCAACTTTGTTCGACAGTTCATCACTGGATTCACTGAGATAGTAAAGCCCCTCAATGAGATGATGAAAAAGGATACCAAAATTGAGTGGAGTCCAAAAGAAAAGCAGGCATTCACCTAGATCAAACAGATGATAATGGAGGCACCTGTCTTGGCTAGTCCGGAGTACTCCCTCTCATTTTACATTTACTCCTTTTCTTTGCCGCATTCTTCCGTGACAGTATTGACCCAAAAGGTTGAGAGGGAAGAATGACCAATAGCTTTCATGAGCTCCCCCTTCAAGAACCCTGAAGTCCGGTACTCATCATTGGAAAATCAGGCCTTTGCTCTTGTTCGTGCCATAAAGAAATTCTGGCATTATATTCTCCAGAGTAAGGTGCATGCTGTCATCCCGAACCAGGATGTGAAATCTCTGCTAATGTAGGGTGAATTGGGTGAAAGATGGGGGAAATGGATAGCCATCCTCCAAGAGTATGACTTGGAAATGCAACCCAGAAAGATAGTCCTAGGCCAGGGACTAAGTCGAGCGATGGTAGAAGAGACTCCCCACATAGAATGTCAAACTTACACAGTGGAGTCTATCACTTGAGACCCGTGGTACAATGATCTAGTGTACTTATTGTTAAACAACAGATGCCTGGAGGGGTTACCTCCCAACAAACATCGTTCCCTGTGGATAAAAATTACTCACTTTATGATCAAAAACTCTGTGCTTTAATGTAGGAACTATGAGGGAGTGTACCTTCAGTGCATTGATAGGGACCAAGTTGTGAAAATGATCGATGAATTCCATGGGCAGTTTGGAACTGGGCATGGCTTAGCCGATGCCACTGCCCATCAAATCCTCCAAGCCAGATATTATTGGCCCTACATATTTTAAGATGTTTACACTCATGTCTGAAGATGCCATACTTGTTAGACCGTGGCACATCACGAGCGTAACCTGGCTATGCCTTTACAACCAGTCTTCGAGGCTAGGCCTTTTGCCCAATGGGCATTTGACTTTATCGGGGAAATCAACCCCAACTCATTTTCCAGCCACTGATATATCTTAACCATAACCGATTACTGCACCCGGTGGTCTGAAGCCATAGCTTGCAAAAACAACACGACAGACGTAGTTATTAAATTCCTGGAGGAAAACATTGTCACAAGATTCAGAATGCCCTTCGCTATAGTGTGTGACAATGGTCTGGCATTTTCTTTAGTGAAACTACTTGAATGGACCTATGACTAGAAGATCACTCTAAAGTTCTCCAACAACTATTACCCCTAGGGGAACGATGTTACTGAATCAGCGAACAAAAATCTACTTGAAGTGATCAAACACCTACTAGAACAAAATACCCTGGATTGGCACCAAAAGCTGAGATTTTCCCTCTGGGCAGATCACATTTGAATTAAGGCCACCCTAGGAATATCCCCATTCCATCTAGTTTATGGCCAGAACCTAGTGTTCCCGATCAATTTATAGATCCCAGTTTTGTAGTTCATGCAGGAATTCAGCAACCGGGATAACATTGTAGAGGTTCAACTCCTAAATTTGATGCAGATGGAAGAACAACAAGACGTAGCCCTTGAACATTTCATGCATCACCAAGTAGTGGTAAAATGATGGTTTGACCATAGAGCCCAATACAAGGCCTTTCAGATTTTGGACTTGGTCCTTCTGTGGGACAAGGCCCAGGAAAAGAAAGGAAACCACACCAAGTTCCAACGGCTTTGGCTCAGACCATACCTAATCTCAGAGATCTGTGGGGAAAATACCTACCACCTTAACACCATGACTGGAGAACCTATCCCATTGCCCATCAATGAATAGTTTCTCAAATATTATTTTGAATAATGGTTTGCCCGAAGTTATATTTTATGTAAAGTTCCTTGCTTGTAAATATTTCTTTCCTGGTGCCTTGTTGGGAGGTACCTTACCTTGTAAATAGTCTTGTTGGCCATCCTCTGGGACCACCCTTTTTCTTTTGCATTGTCCTTGCCTTTCTTATCTTCTTTTTGGGTTCTGGCATTTTTCTCTCCCTCTTGTGAGGATTGGGATGCTTTGCATAACATCTGGTCTCAAGGATGTTGTCTTTAACATGGCGGTGAACTTAGGAATCTATGGTTAACATGATAGAATCGGTCTGGTCTCCAGAGTTATTTTGCAAGTTTGGTAGTACATTATGAGTAATCTTTATTGGATTTATCTCTGGAAGTCTGGTAATCAGTGAAATAAAAAGTAAAGAACAAGTAATCAGACATATTGAGGGTAGATCGGTTGCACTAGTTGGTTGACCCAAGTCTAAACTTTTAAAAGATTCTTTTCAGGTCCAGAGTTTTTCTCCCCATTTAGCATATTAAGGTGGGAAGAAGGCTGAAAGAATTATCACCATTAAATTTAGCTAAGCTTAAGCTTGATGGTGAAAGAAGTACTGCCCTCCCACCCAGAAATGTACAAAATAACAAGAAAAATAAATGGGATGAAACTTCGGTCTCCAGGATGAAACAAGCAAATTTGATGACTCTAGGGTTCAATATACTTAGTGCCTCCTCTCTGCTTTTCCCAAAGGTCATCAACTTGATTTCCTTTCAAAGCACACACTTCACCACTGATGAAAAGATCATGGACTAAATCGCGTATGACTGGATTTTCTCAGACAAGTTACTCTTTGCAGGTAAGATGCTTCGAGTAATGATTTGTTCCAATTTTTCTAACCAGAGATTTAGTAGTTCTCAAATGCGCTAAGGAATTCATCCTAGATATTCACCATTTTTTATGCCTTGCATCCCCATCCCTACATTTTTTGTGCAAAATGTTGGGTCCCCCATTTTATTTTCTGCTTTTAGCTCTTGCCTTGTCTTTTTCCTTTTCTTTGTTTTCCTTCTCTAGGTTTTCTTTCCCACAGTGGTGGTTTTGCTTTTTTTTTTTGTCCCTTGTGTCTCTAGGACCCAGTCCTAGAGTTGGTTGTTCCCAGTCCAGGATCCAAATTCTAGACTTTGGGATTCTCTGCCACGATGTCTTCTTTTTGTAAGAGGGTATGGTCACGCGGAATCCCCAAGCAAGAAGTCCGGAGGTCGGCCTATTCCAAAGTTTGTGGAAGGAAAGGTAACTTTCTTTTCACCTCGGGTATAAATAGAAATCACTTGTCATTTTCATAATTATCGTGATTAAATCACTCAAGCCATTTGAACAATTTCAGAGCGATATCATAGCAATTTGAGAAGAGTTAAGTACGAGCAATTTTGAGCTATTCTAAACAATTGAAAGTGGTTTTCGGTGTTGAGTGGTGATCCTTTAGAGGTGGAATTTTTTGCAGAGTGTTTGTGCTACCTTTTCATCCCTTGCCTCTCTCTGGTTTTCTGGTTGGTTTCTCTATTCCTCTCTGTTTTCCTTTTTTGTTTTTTGGTTTGTGTTTTTGTCTTGTGTTTTCATTTTTCTCTGTGTTTCCATTGTCTGGTTAGCTTCCCGTTGGTGGGTTGGCTCTACCAGAGGGTCATCCACCCTCTATGTAGTGTAGGATAATGTAGATAATGTAAGTTTTGTACATTTTTGTGCCTTTTTATTTAGGGTAGTCATTCTGTTTTGGCTCTGCTGTAAATTTGGCATTTTTAGTGTATATCCTTCTAGTTTTGCATGTATATACCTTTTATCCCTATTGTAGTTTAGTTATATATCTTATGTATATTCACTTGGTCCTTTTTCAAGCTTGTTATGCCCTGTTTATTTCCCATTTCAAGTCTGCGAGCTCGTTCCAAACAGAATACCACCTGGTTGAAACTGGGCTCTCGACTGGTTTCAACCAGGCAGTTTTCTCTATCCTCCATAAACCAACCTGCACTTCATTTATGTCCCATGAGTGCATTTAAAATTGTCCAGGTGGTTTCCACTTTACGTGTGTTTAGACAGTTGGCACCTCCATTGCATAAAATTCCATTTATTGCATAGCCACGTGACGCCCACGTGGGCCTGACAGTTCACTTTTCACACACACCTTCCAACGGTTAGTTTTTTGGACCCCGCATCTTTTGTCTTCACCAGCCCACACCTTACTTTTGCTAAGAATGTTGAAACCCCCAAGCTCAGATATTGGGTGATCCTCAGTTTTGCATTATGTATATCTTTCCAGGATTTTTAACTTAAACTAACTTTTTAGGAAAACAAACAACGCGGTGATAAGATCTCCAGATCCCGGAGTATTGTTTATCTATAAATTCTGATGATCATCTTTCCTTGCAAGTTTTTAAAAGCAACATACCTTCATCACGTCTGAGGCTTCCACATCTTCACCACCCAGGAGTCTGAAACTTCCTTCCACGGCGGTCACTAGGGCAGCCGTCAGATCTAAAATGGAGAGGGCCTTAGAGAAATTGCCTCTCACCATGAAGTACGTGAAGGACAACACCATCATGGGATCAAAGATTGATTCCAAAGTTCAATTGATTACCAAAACTAGCTTCAGAATGTGGGCCGAGATGCAGGCCTTAGTCAAGACCATGTACATTCAGCGATAGTCTAGGGATCTGCTGGCGATCAGCATCGAGGATTTTGGGATTCTCAAGGCTGCTTGTGTTCCATGCTTAGTGTAGGCCCCAGAGTTAATTCTCACACTTGCAGCGCATTACAACTCTTTCGTCAGGGCCGTCATGCTCGCAGCCCTAGAACCCACTGGATATCCCACCCCCATGGTGTCTCTCAATGCCGTAACTTTTTGGATAGGGTTGGGGATCCCTCAGTTTGACAACCCAACTGTGGTTACCAGACTAGATGCCTTAGTGAAATTTAAGCAGCTAGAGGTCGCAGCCCGGCAATACATGAATAACCATTGGCTCAAGACCCCGAAGAGGGATCCCAAGAAAATGAAGCTAGAGATCCCCCAATCTAAGTTTAAGGAAAGCATCCAGATGGGGATGATAGCACTATCCCAGGTCTTTGGGAAACCACATGCTTAGGAATTTATAGGGTGGATGTACTACTTCTTGCTTGACATTTCCACCAGTGGGTAGTACTTTGATTAAGTCACCATTATTTCAAACCACGTAGATTCTCAATTCCTTTAGGTGGTCCAAAAGCAGAAGTTCTATATGACTTATTATGTTCTATGGGCCCTAGCGCAATAGCGACCCCACACCAATGGGTTACTCACAATAGGTGTACTTGGGATTGGCCCGGGTCAGAAGGCTCCCTGGGACTATTTCCCACAAATCCAATGGGAGGCTAGTTTCCCCAGTTTCTACCGGGTTAATGATGCCTTCATTTACTACAACCTACTCACACCTACCTGAGTTGCAGGATACCGCTTCTCTACAGAGGCAATGGATCTGGTCAGAAGTTATGGCCATTATTACATAGAATTCTAGCACTAGTACATTTCACCTTAAATTTCGACCTAACAATTCGACCATATCATAAAAAAGTTTAGCTTGGTCGCATTACAAAGGAAAACTTTTGTTTTTTTTTACTTTTATGCCCGTGTTGGTCGCAATT
>MU227971.1:2357039-2374224 GCA_018584345.1 Thuja plicata | reverse complement strand
TTAATTTTCCAAGAAAAGTTGTGAAAGTTGCTCAAGTAACTTTGACAACTTTTGCAATTTTTAACATTTAATCACTTGGTGACCTCCTATGACACTACAACAATGCAAACATGCAAAATATGGATTAAAAAATTGAAAAAATTATAATTCCACTATATCCTTACATTTTTGGAGGGTTTGACCATAGTTTAACCAACTAGGTCCTGAATGAGAACATACAAGCAAAATGACATAAAAAGCATTGCAAAATGATTCATAACATCTGAAAATTATCCAAGGGACCTTATTACAACCCAAAAAACTTAAATAATGCCTATAAATCTTAGATTTTTAGTGGATCCATAGTTTATCCTACACCATACTCTAGGGGAGGAATCAATCTCAAGTCCCTCTTGAGATAAAATCTTCAACAGGGGTGCCATGCTTCTTTATGTCATTTTCATCCATCCAAGTAGCATATTCTTTAGGAAGGTCCTAACACTTGACCAAGTATTCTTTATATTTCCTCGTTTCGGTCTTCCTTATCTCCTCTTTATATAGGATGCATTCTAGTCTCAATGGTTGGCTAGGTTCAAGTTCTTTTACCCAAGCATAATCCTCCTCTTGTATAGTACCTGGATTAGAGACTACAATTATAGAATCCTTATATGGAAATAAATCATACACATTAAAGATAGGTGATATTGCTAGCCTAGGAGGTAGTTCAATTTCATAAGAATTCTTACCAAACTTATGCACTATCATGTAGGGTCCTATTATTTTCATCATTAGCTTGGTAGGTTTTCATTTTGGTAGTATCTCTTTCTTGGGATGTTCCAAGAGCAAATCTCCTACTTTGAATTGTATTTCACTCTTCTTTTCATCTTCCCTTTCCTTGTATTTATTTACACTCTTTTGGAGATTTTCTCTAACTTTCTCATGAATGTCTTTCATAATTGTTGCAAATTCTTAACTTTGTGCACTTCACCTATTAGTCCCTTGTAGATCTCTAATTTCTAATATTCTCCTTGGGTGCATGCCATATATTATTTCAAATGGACTTTTACCTGTACTTTTGTTTATGTAATCATTATCAGTATAATTCTTCCTAAGGTAGGACTATATCCCAAGCTTGTCCATGTTCCTTGGTGATACACATCAAAATGTTTTCCAAAGATATATTCACTACCTTATTTTTACCATCTATTTGAGGATGGTATGCATAGCTGAAGGATGGTCTAGTTCCCAACTATTTCCATAAGGTTCTACAAAAATGACGTACAATTTTTGAGTCACTATTTGTGACAATGTTCAGAGGTAACCCGTGGATTATTACAATGTCCATGAATAATATGCCTACAGTATGTGAAGCATCATTAGCGCATTTACATGGAAGGAAGTGTGCAATTTTGCTAAACCTCTCTACCACCACAAACAACTATCATGACCCTTTTGTATTTTTGGTAGAACTCAAAGTCCATGCTCAAAATCTCCCATGGTATTCTTGGAATTAAAAATAGTTTATAAAGTGTGGCACTAGATTATACCCCTTTATCCCCCTGACATATCATATACCCTTCTACAAACCTTCTAACATCTCATTGCATCTTGGGCCAGAAATAACATTTCCTAACCTACTCCAACATCTTATCAAGACAAAAATTATCTCCTAGACTCTCACAGTGCTTTTCGTTTACAATGATCTCTCTCATTACACATTTTGGAACAAATAATTGACTTCCTTTAAACAATAATCCATTCTGTAAAAGGTATTCAAAATAACCACTATTAAAGGAATCAAAAAAATTATTACAAACCTCATAAATCTCCTTGAAGTCCACACCATCGTTATACATATTTTTTGAGGGAATACTTTCCCATGATCTACATGTGTATTTCTTGTAACATCAGCGCCCTTCTTCTCATTGCATCTTCTACCATATTGGCATATCCCTTCTTGCATATTATAGTGAAGGTGTAAGCCTACAGGTGTTCCAACCAATTCAAATGCCTCTTATTAAGTTTTTCGTCTATATTAAGAAAACTCAAAGCATGGTTATCAGTATAAACAATAAATTCTCTAGGTAACACATATTGTCTCCAATTTTTTAATGCTTGGACCATACCAGACAATTCCAGATCATATGTGGAGTAATTCCTCTTTGTTGCATTAAGTTTTTCATTAAATAATTCTAGTGGCCTACTCTCCAGGCTAAAAAATGACCCTATAGCCTGATTACTAGCATCACATTCAATGGTGAAAAAATTGTTCAAATCAAGCAAAAGAAGTATGGGATATTGTGCTACACTTTTCCTTAAATACTAAATTCTTTTTATTCCTTACTATTCCAAGAAAACTTGCATTCATTTCCCTCTTTAATGGTTTATATCATGGGTGCACAAATGTGACTAAATTTTTTGATGAAATTCCTATAGAAACTATCAAGTCCATGAAATATCCTAACATAACCAAATGACCTTGGGGTTGTCCAATTATATGCCTTAAACTTTGGAAGGCTCCATCTTCAAGCTTCCCTTTCAGATAAAAAATCCAAGATAGACTAGTTCTTCCTTCATAAAATCACATATTTTCAAGTTAATCATGAGTTTTTATTGATGCAATATAGTTAAGACTATTTATAAGTGTCTCAAATTCTCATCCTTTGATCTTATAAAAACTAATATGTCATCCCAAAAAACTACAAAAAAAATTTAACATTAAAAATTTTCAATACCTCATTCATGAGGAACATAAAGGTGCTAGGAGCATTAGACAACCCAAAGGGGATCACCAACCACTCACATAAGCCCTCATTAAACTTGATGGTATGTCTTCCACTCATCCCTTATTTTTATTCTATTAATTGAGTGCACATGGACGCATACTTTTCCTGAGAAAGCTCTTATCCAATAGTTCTTGAACTCATTTTCCAATTTATTCATTCTAAGAGGGTTTTATCTTATATGCAACTTTTTGTGGTAATGTGGTTCATGATATTAGGTCTATTTGATGACTTATGTCTCTAATTGGAGGTAGGTAATCAAACATCTCTAAGGAATATAAGACAAAAACCAGGAAAAAGTTGAGGCAAATTTTATTTTTTACTTTTGGGGAAAAAAAGGTTTGGAACTTTATCTCATGGCAAGGGAAAATCTGGATTCCTTTTCTTTAGAGTTCCACGAAATGATTTATTTTTTTTATAGAATTTTTTTTACCCTAATTCTTAAAGAGTTTTTTATTTTTATTTTTATAGTTTATTCTTTTTTTGTTGTTTGTACGGCTTAATGTAAGTGGAGAAACAAACCATACTATTAAGGTATTAGATTGTTAATTTATTTATTTCTTGGGATACAAGTAGAGATAAAATATGTTGTAAGAGAGCAATTATCATGTGTATGCAACTATCAGCAATGGTGAATTTGTATATATAACATTGTTACAAGCTAATAATTAACTAAATATTGATCCATGATCCATGTTTAACAGGGTGACATTAGTACTACATATCAAATCATATTGCTTTTCCCTTTCTAACTTTTGGTAAGCTTTTTGTATGTTCTTTTTGGCACCTTAGAGACCACATTATGGTGTTTTGAAAGGTACATCAAAATTATATATTATATTCATATACATAAAATAATCAGATTTAACTTTTTAACATTTTTATATACAGTTTATTTTAAGGCAATGAAAATGACTATTTACTGTTCTTGTGGAAAGCAGGTTTATAAACACTAGGGCTGGTATAATAACACTTTCAAAAAGTTGTAACAAAAATGTTGTCTCTTGACCATATTTAATCATCCAAACTCCTTAAGATTTACCGCTCGCAGAAGAGATAACTGTAAGAAAAGTCGGGTAAAGAGAGAATTGTAAGAAAAATCGGGTAAAGTTTAGGTTTTGGTTTGCTTGATAATCTAAATTGTTTTCAAAATATTACTGAATGTTGCTACCATAATATGTAATAAAAGGAACAAGTAATTATTAATAAATATGAAAGTAAATTCTCTCACATCCAACTATTTATTTATATTTGAACTGCATTCCCTGAATCCTTAATAAAGTGACATGCATATGGAAAGACAATAAAATACAAAGTTTAGGGGTGGTTACCCTTTTTTTGCAGTGCTCCAAATTTGGTAAACCAATCTAACCCTTCCAATGCCTCTAAGTGAAGAAATATAATTGTTGCCCAAATTTTCCATCCTATGCAATTTGGCCTAGTCTATCCTGTATGACCATCTATCCCTTTATTTCCTGGGCTTTATCTTTCAAAATTTTGTGTTTTACCGCGCATAAAATGGTCAGCCCCTTTTCAAATCATGCTTTTTGTCTTCATCGCGTGATCGCTATCTTTTTGAATCAAAGTCCTCAAGTCGCGCGACTGCGTGACAAGTAAAAAGCAAGCCTTATCGTGCAATCGCGAGTTGTTTCTAAGTTGTCATGTTCCATCCGCGAGTTGGCGACGAGATGAAGGATAAGGTCATCGCGTGGTTGCTGATCAAATTGGATGAATCAAAGGTAGCTCATAGGTGAGCGACTATAGGAAAAGGCAGCTCATCGTACACTCGCGGTAAATGATAAAGTAATGTTTTCAGCCTCGCGAGTTGGCGACTAAGCAGAAAAAAGAATTCATCGCTCAGTCACGCATAAAATGAAAGAAGGAATATTAGGATGGCGAGCTTGCGACTGAATAGAAGATGCAATGAAAAAGCAGCTCGTCGCTCACTCACCGAGCAATCAAGACAAAGGAAAAAGAACTTGCGGGTGAGCGACCAAAGGAAATGATGAGCTCATCACTCAGTCACTGTGGTTTTCAGATGAAACAGAATGAGCTCGTGGGTGTGCGATTAGCGTAAAAAAGAGCTCGTCGCTCAGTCACTCAGAATCCAAAGGAAAGAAAAGCAGCTCACGACCTTGCGACGAGTTAAAAGAAGAGGTCATCGTGCATTCGCCGAGCAGTTTGGATAGATGAAAAGGAGCTCGCGAGTATGCGATGAGCAAGGACGGTGGCTCATCGCTCTGTTGCCGAGCAATAAAGACAAAGAAAAGATAGCTCGCGGGTGAGCGACCAAAGGATGATGAACTCATCGCTCACTCGCCGAGCAGAAAAGGTAAAAGAAAATCAGTTCATGAGTGCGCGACCGAATAGAGAGCAGATGCTGTCGCGCACTCGCGCATGAAATAAAAACAGAGTAAAAGGTTGTGCAGGTATGCGATCAGATAGAGGATGCAGACAGAAACGATAAAATGTTAGAGCAGAATTTGTCAAGGAAGTTCATAGTGCATCCAATGTGCATTCGCCATGTTCACCTTGCCCAGGACCCAGATTGTTCGGTTTGCAGAGGTGAGATGTTTTTCTCGGCTTGCAGGGTTTCAAAGATTAATCAGAGTATTCTAAATTACAAGAAATTATGCACAGAGCTATCTATCGATCCTAGGATTAGATTTGTTTCAATATCGGTAGAGAAGAAAAGAAAAATTCAAGGTGCAACAGAGTAAAAGGGAGATACTTTTCAAAGGGAAAGAATCAGATATTTACAGAAGATCAGATTTTGAAAAGATCAGAGGTTGCAATTGTCAAAGTCTGCAGAAGAGCTATTGTAATTCAAATACTTTTGTGACTCTTCTAGAGGGATAGGAATGCTTCTATAGAGGAGAATTTATGTTGATATTTTAAAGGGATGACTTTCAGGGCTAAGCGGTGGCTGGATAGGCCAAAGTCTGATCATGAAGTTATTGCTCTCCAAGAATGCAGTTGGCTAAAAGGCATAATTATGAGTTGAGGACTCATTGATGTAGAGGTGTGGGCGACCGTCAGGGGTCATTTCTTGTCTTGGGAAGTTATGATCAGTTTGTGAGAATTCATGGCAAGGCTTAGTTGAAGAGTAGAATTGATGGACCTGGGTTGCTTGTCTACGGGCATAATCAAGTACAGGGATTGGCGCAAAAGGAAAAATCTGATCTGATCGGGATTCATCTTTGGAGCATTTATGACCGGATTGGATTTGTTCTAGGGTGGATTATTCTATTGTAAAATCTGTAACCCTGGTTAGGTTTTTGGGACTCCTGCCTGCGTGCAGTTGAGTGTTGTATTTAAAGTTTTTCTAGGAGCCTTAGTGCTCAGAATAGGCAATTGAAAAGAGATTTTCTTTTCTCTCAGAGACTAGTTTGTGGCAATATTTTTGCCCTTGTGGTTTCCTGCATTTGTGATTCCCATTTATGATCAAGACATTCTTGAGGTACTTGTGATATTTGTTTTTTCCTTGTCTTCACTGTCTCGATTATCTCTTATTGGATTGAAGTTTATGAATGTTGTTAATGAAAATTGGGGTTCTTAGTTCCTCTCACTTTTTGTGCTTTTGTGTGTTACTGTGTCTGATATGATTTTAGATGTTTTGTGGGTATACTACAACCCCTAGCAGTCTTGTCTCATTCCTACACCTAGTTACAGAAAAGGATGTTTGTTTGCAGGTCATAGGTCGAGTCTTTTGTTCAGACCCTCCTATGAAATATTTATGCAAACCTATCTAGTGAGTTGTGATTTATTAGACCGGATTCCTCCATTGTTTTCATCCCTCTATACTGAGATCCAAACCCTAATTTTGGTGTATCACCTAGTAGGTAGTTTGCTTTCACATTTTTCCCTTTCATGTACTCCTTCTATCCCTTTCCCTCCAAAGTTTACTTTCCTGTAAAAGAAGCAAATTAAGGTGATTATCCAAGAGGAACCAGCCTAGAATATGGAGGTCTCATCTCAGTTAGCATAAGGTCCCATAACCTTGAGATGACTCCCTTGTTATACTGGATTATCAAGACCAAGAGAGCTTGAGATCAGAGGCGCAAATTCAGTGTATAACATTTCTGGCACGCCCGGTGGGACTAAGAGCTGATTTTCAGTTCTTTTCAAAGATTTTTGTGACTGCTCTTTGGTGTGGACAGTAGTATTTTCTGCCTTTAGGAGGCAAGTTCTAATCACATATGGCGACTCTGGGAAGTCTACTGGTTTTGAAGATCAAGTGCTAGTATGTTTCAAATCTTCCATTTTTAAAATTCCAGTTAGTTATATGAGTAGACATGTCAAGTTACCATGGATAGTCAGGTTATTCACCATCCTACCATGAGAGAAATGCTCAATGGGCTGGTCCTCAGCCTTATCAAAGCCATCCACAGCCTGCTTTTATCCCAAGCTTCTATGCAGATGCACAAGGCCGTCACTACATCCAACATGCCCCAAATGAATATGCCCTTGTGCAAGACTATAAAAGGGCCCTCAAACAAGGTCACCTATGGGCACAAAGGACACAGCTGCAAATGCAAGGCCAGCTACCTCCTCCTATTAACCACTCACCCTCCCCTTCTCAGTCCAATTGGCAACAGACCCTGAAATCAGATTTCATGAAAGCACAAGAAGAGCTGAAAGAGAAATTGCTTGACCTAGTCAAGCAAGTGTCTAAAATCAGGGAGCAACAAGAGATGGAGGCTCAAAGTTATGAGCAAGGGTTCATCCCTTATCAAGTAGAAGAGGCTCTGATTGATGAGAAACGAATGAGATAGTCCCAAGAAGAGATCAATCACAGAGCTAGCATTGAGACAGCAAGGCTGAAATCAAAAATTGCTAAACAGGTGGCTCTTAGGCCTAAGATCCCAAGTTGGAGGGCCCACTTGTCTAAACCTTCTATGTCCACCCCTGAGCCCTCTCAATTTCATATCCTATGTTTCAAGGAAAAAAATCCCTTTCAAGAGCTTGTGCTTGAGACTCAGCCTACCACTCTGCAAGAGCAACCTATTCAAAAAATTTGTTTATCCCAGGAGGCCCCTCTGGTCTCTCAAGATGATCAAATGTTGAGGATACCCCAATGGACTCTGCCTCCTTGTTATCAGATGCCAAGTCTTTTCAAGGATACTACTCTAGTATCTGAGCAGGGACCTATGGTAAATGAGCTTTCATGCGATGAGGGGAAGGAATCTGAGGTATCAGTGTAGAGTGATGACTATGATGAGGAGGGACAATGAGTTGTGGAGGAAGAAATGGACGCCCAACCTGTGCTCTTGGATGATGTGGTTGATGAGCTTCCCCTCTTTGTTGATGATGAAGAAGAGACCATACCATCACCTATGGGTGAGGATAAATTAGAACAAGAGGTTCACCATCAATAGGAGGTTGATACACAAAAGGATGCTGTGATTTTGTTTGCTGTGCTGCCTGGTTTTGCGCAGAATGAAAAGGTTATAGAGGAGCTATTCCAAGAAAAAAACATAGACAAAGGCCCTGAGGAGCTTGATTTCTCTGGTATCATGGAGGCCTTTTGTGATAAATTTAATGATGAGCCCCTATTCCCTGGAATGGAGGTTCAAAGTTGTGTGCCTATGGAAAGAGGCCTGGTCTTAGATTGCTCTCCTTCAGAAGGACTGTTGCATGAGCAAGAGTTGGAGATGGTCTCAAATCCTCAAGATGTTAGCAACTTTGATGAGCCCTTGGCCTGTTCAAAAGAAGAGGATAATAGTCCCCTGACTAAGGATGATGACTTAACATGGCTATCCAGGGTGGAAGACAACCATGAAGATTAAAAAGAAACCATCAAGGAAAGTACTATCGTCAGACTTTCAAGAGGCTGCCCCATCAGGTACTTGGCCCAGAAGGAGTTTACCGAGGCCCCTCCATATGAACAATCAGAGGAAGGTAAACTTGTTCTCATTTTTACAGTGGCAAGTCTTAATTATTTGATAAAACTTCATGTGCCTCTAGTTCTTATAGTTACCCTTGTGCACTCAATGCAAATTGTCCTGAGGAGGAAGGGTAGCTATTTTTCACAACCAGTGAATGGTTTTCTTTAACCAGCTTCTGCACCGGTTAGTTTAGTTTAGGTTAGGTTTCCTTTTTCTTCCAGTTTTCTTAGAGTAGCTTCCTGCTTTTCAAGAAGTGCACGTGCACAGTTTTTGCCCTGTCAGTTTTTGTGTTCTGAAGTGACTCCATGCCCAATGGATATGTCTATAGGCCATTGGTTTTCATGTCTAGCAGGCTGACATCCCGCAGAAGTCACCAAAATGTTGCCCAAATTTTCCATCCTGTGCAATTTGGCCTAGTCTGTCCTGTATGATCATCTATCCCTTTATTTCCCAGGATTTATCTTTCAAAATTTTGTGTTTTACCGCGCATAAAACGGTCAGCCCCTTTTCAAATCATGCTTTTTGTCTTCATCGTGTGATCACTATCTTTTTGAATCAAAGTCCTCAAGTCACGTGACTGCGCGACGAGTAAAAAGCAAGCCTTATCGCGCAATCGCGAGTTGTTTCTAAGTTGTCATGTTTTGTCCGCGAGTTGGCGACGAGCTGAAGGATAAGGTCATCGTGTGGTCGCTAATCAAATTGGATGAATCAAAGGCAGATCGCGGGTGAGCGACTATACAAAAAGGCAGCTCGTTGCACACTCGCGGTAAATGATAAAGTAATGTTTTCAGCCTCGCGAGTTGGCGACTAAGCAGAAAGAAGAATGCATCGCTCAGTCGCGCATAAAATGAAGGAAGGAATATTAGGATGGCGAGCTTGCGACTGAATAGAAGATGCAATGAAAAAGAAGCTCTTCGCTCACTCGCCAAGCAATAAAGACAAAGGAAAAAGAACTTGCAGGTGAGCGACCAAAGGAAATGATGAGCTCACCGCTCAGTCGCTGCGGTTTTCAGATGAAACAGAAGGAGCTCGCGGGTGTGCGATTGGCGTAAAAAAAATCTCATCGCTCAGTCACTCAGAATCCAAAGGAAATAAAAGCAGCTCGCAACCTTGCGACGAGTTAAAAGAAGAGGTCATCACGCAGTCACCGAGCAGTTCGGATAGATGAAAAGGAGCTCGTGAGTACGTGATGAGAAAGGACGGTGGCTCATCACTCTATTTCCGAGCAATAAAGACAAAGAAAAATATAGCTCATGGGTGAGCCTCCAAAGGATGATGAACTCATCGCTCACTCACCGAGCATAAAAGGTAAAAGAAAATCAGTTCGCGAGTGCGCGACCGAATAGAGAGCAGATGTTGTCGCACACTCGCGCATGAAATAAAAATAGAGTAAAAGGTTGTGCGGGTATGCAATCAGACAGAGGATGCAGACAGAAACAATAAACTGTTAGAGTAGAATTTGTCAAGGAAGTTGATAGTGCATCCAATGTGCACTCGCCATGTTCACCTTGCCCAGGACCCATATTGTTTGGTTTGCAGAGGTGAGATGTTTTTCTCGGCTTGCAGGGTTTCAAAGATTAATCAGAGTATTCTAAATTACAAGAAATTATGCACAGAGCTGTCTGTCAATCCCAGGATTAGATTTGTTTCAATATCAATAGAAAAGAAAAGAAAAATTCAAGGTGCGACCGAGTAAAAGGGAGATAATTTTCAAAGGGAAAGAATCAGATATTTACAGAAGATCAGATTTTGAAAAGATCAGAGGTTGCAATTGTCAAAGTCTGCAGAAGAGCTATTGTAATTCAAAGACTTTTGTGACTCTTCTAGAGGGATAGGACTGCTTCTATAGAGGAGCATTTATGTTGATATTTTAAAGGGATGACTTTCAGGGCTAAGCGGTGGCTGGATAGGCCAAAGTCCGATCATGAAGTTATTGCTCTCCAAGAATGCAGTTGGCTAAAAGGCATAATTACGAGTTGAGGATTCATTGATGTAGAGGTGTGCGCGGCCATCAGGGGTCATTTCTTGTCCTCGGAAGCTATGATCAGTTGGTGAGCATTCATGGCAAGGCCTAGTTGCAGAGTAGAATTGATGGACCCGAGTTGGTTGTCTGCGGGCATAATCAAGTATAGGGATGGGCACAAAAGGAAAAATCCAATCTGATTGGGATTCATCTTTGGAGCATTTATGACCGGATTGGATTTGTTCTAGGGTGGATTATTATATTGTAAAATCTGTAACCCTGGTTAAGTTTTTGGGACTCTTGCCTGCGTGTATTTGAGTGTTGTATTTAAAGTTTTTCTGGGAGCCTTAGTGCTCAGAATAGGCAATTGAAAAGAGATTTTATTTTCTCTCAGAGACCAGTTTGTGGCAATCCTTTTTCCCTTGTGGTTTCCTGCATTTGTGATTCCCATTGATGATCAAGACATTCTTGAGGTACTTGTGATATTTGTTTTATCCTTGTCTTCACTGTCTCGATTATCTCTTATTGGATTGAAGTTTATGAATGTTGTTAATGAAAATTGGGGTTCTTAGTTCCTCTCACTTTTTTTGCTTTTGTGTGTTATTGTGTCTGATCTGATTTTAGATGTTTTGTGGGTATACGACAACCCCTAGCAGTCTTGTCTCATTCCTACACCTAGTTACAGAAAAGATGTTTGTTTGCAGGTCATAGGTCGAGTCTTTTGTTCAGACCCTCCTATGAAATATTTATGCAAACCTATCTAGTGATTTGTGATTTATTAGACCTGATTCCTCCATTGGTTTCATCCCTCTATACTGAGATCCAAACCCTAATTTCGGTGTATCACCTAGTAGGTAGTTTGCTTTCACGTTTTTCCCTTTCATGCACTCCTTCTATCCCTTTCCCTCCAAAGTTTACTTTCCTATAAAATAAGCAAATTAAGGTGATTATCCAAGAGGAACCAGCCTAGAATCTGGAGGTCTCATCTCGGTTAGCATAAGGTCCCACAACCTTGAGATGACTCCCTTGTTATACTGGATTATCAAGACCAAGAGAGTTTGAGATCAGAGGCGCAAATTCAGTGTATAAAAATAATCTTTAGGAAAAACACAGCTGAAAGGTTTAACGCTACATTCAACAAACTTATCTAGTATACGAACAGGATACGAACATCCCTCAAAGCATAATGAAGGTGGAGATTTTTTTGCAAAATGTGGAAGCAGAAAAAGGAATGTGAACTGCTTGAATAGATATATCAGGGAGAGTTCCTCTCCTCCAATGCAATGGCCACCCATTTGGATTCGATGAAATATGTCAAATCGTAAAATAACCACTTCCATTGTTTGGAAAATTGCTTCCAAGAGATAATGTTAACAGGTTATACCGACTCATACTTTGTTAATCAGCCTTTAGAGATTCTTAAATTACTCTTATTTTTTATAGTAGTTTACTTGGAAAGTCTCTTGCTTATAATTAAGGTTTCAAAACCACATCATCAATCTGATGCTGAATCAGCATGATTTTTGCCAAAATTTAGAAAACAGCCTCCCAAAAAAATGAGACCAATTGTAGTGCATTAGGGACCACCATAGTTCTGCAGCTAATGTGGCATCATGCGATTGGTTAATTTTTATGAAATAAAAACTAACATGATGATAGGTTAGATGCTATTGGTAAATTACGATCTTGTGGGTACAATAGCATTCATGGTGGCTTTGTAAGTGAACATTTTCATATATGGCATTTCCTATTTCTTGAAAAAAGTCATGAAAAAATTGTGAGTTAATTGTGTCTTACAAGTCATTATACCTTATAAATTTGGTTATATTTATTTGTGTAGGTGCACCAACTTCAAAAAGAAGCTTCAGAGAAGGATTTAAAATATGCCTTAATGTAGAATTCAAATCTAACACGTAGATAAATCACTTTCTCGCATTTAACTCAACTGTAGATGCACCTGGTAACCCTCTTACACATGAACAACTTGATGGTAACCATACTACTAAATCTCTCCTTGAGAGATGAGCCTAAGATTTTCCTTACAGCCTACAGATCTATAGTATAACAGATCTAGGGGCACAAATATACTGCTTAACAATCAATCTTCCCTATATTGACTAAATGGTTCTAACTCCCTGACCACATGCTGCAGGTAATAGGATTTAATGTGTGACCATGCCTGCAAGGGTTTTCAAGAATGTTGCAGAATGCGTAGTTCCAGCGAGGTTATGCTTAGGGTAAAAGTTGTTCCTGTTGTATGTTGTAGAGAAATTTGTACTGTTGAGGAAATTGTTGTTGCTATCTACTATAGAGGAAATTGCAGCTACTGTGAGGAGAAATTTAGAGTTGTTGGGAGCTCTTGTTGAAAAGGAAACTCACTTGAAGATGGTAGAGGGATGAAAGTGGTGATGCAAGATGAGAGAGAGATGAAGATAGTTGATTGTGTTCATAGAGTGCACCCCAAGCTTTGAGGCTAATTGTGAAGAACATTGAAGAAGGCCAAATCAACTCAGTTCAATATTTGGTATTGATATGATATTCGATTAGATTGATATCTGATATTAAAACTATTCTTCCTATTATTTTCTTAAGGTATTATTTCTTTGCTGCAATGATTGTTGAATTCCATTGGCTTCAAATACAAATACTTCAATCATTTAAAGCCACCAACATGTACAATAGATTGTGGACATACAAAAGAATCCTCATGTTTGTTGTAGGCATGAGTTCTGTGAAAGTTGGTTGTTTTTATAAAAATAGTAGTTATTTACATTGATCGTGGAAGGAAATCATTGTAGCGGCCACTATAGATATCATATTACAAGCCAGACTTGAAGGAGAATTTTTAGAACACTCTAAATGAATGAGAGGATTGTTGTTCCTAAATGCTGCCATTGGAGGATGCAGTCACAAAATTTGAAGATAAAGTGTTAAAGGAGAAACATAGCTGCTACATATAGGTTAAAAAATAAGAAGGGAATCCTAGAATCCTTTTCTATCTCTAGCATTATTCATTGGACAGATTACATATGTCAAAACTAAGGCAGAGAATATTCTTCTTAAAATTGGAAGAACAGTTTTTATGGGTTAAGCAATCAATTTTCATAAATAGAATATTCAGTGTTGGGATAATGAATTACGGTCTTTCACCGTATGATAGAAAGTCAGCGTATGGTGAAGAGAATGGAAAAGAGGAGTCACGTATGGCTTGAAGGAAAGAGGAGTTCCCGTACGGCAAGGAGACTTGCGTACGACGAAGGCTGGAGGTACGGTGGAGTGATGTTGTATGGCTGGAGTGTGGCGAAGGCCGGAGGTAAAAGGTCCCGGAGGTAAAAGGTCACCCGGAGGTAAAAGGTCTCAGAGGTAAAAAGTCACCTGAAGGTAATCACCCGGAGGTAGTCACCCAGAGGTAAAAGGTCCCAGAGGTAAAAGGTCACCCGGAGGTAAAAGGTCCCGGAGGTAAAAGGTCACCCGGAGGTAGTCACCTAGAGGTACTCACCCGGAGGTAAAAGGTCACCCGGAGGTAATCACCCAGAGGTAGTCACCCGGAGCTAAAAGTGCCGAAGGGAGTGTCCGAGGCGAAGGGAGTGATCCGATGGTGAAGGGACCGTCGATTGGAGGAGTGCCAAGGCTGCTAGTAACCGTTTCATGGAGCGGCAGTTGTTCTACCGAATTCTATAACGAATCACAGAGTGTATAAATATCTGTGGGATTCGTTAGGAATGGAGGGCTGTATGGTGAAGTGTGAGGTTGATTGTAACGACAATCTGAGCCTCTGAGCCTGTGCAAGAATCTATTGTTCATTGTATGTAATATTCATTACTGTAATACAAAGAGTTGGTCGGGTTCTTGTGTGGTGGGTTTTTTACCTGAAAGGGTTTCCCACGTTAAATCTGGTCTCATGCGTTTATCTTTTGTGCACTATTGTGTTTTCTCTATTCTTTTCTTTCCTATGCATCTCAGTAGTTTGAAATTTATATTATTTCTCCTGTAAGTTGACATTTGGAAAGCGGTTCTGCAGGTAGCTTTCCTAACAAGTGGTATCAGACCCAGACCCATTACCAATTACAATTTTTCTGTTGGATAGGGTTGGTTATTTGGGTAGGGTTGGTCATTGGTGTCAATTTGGTTCCAGTGGGAGTTAGTGTAGTCTTGTTCTTGCAATCGAGATGGCAGGTACATTAGGGAGACAAGAAATTGAAAAGTTTAATGGCACAAACTTTGAGTTGTGGAAACTTAAAGTTGAAGATATGTTGGTAGACCGAGATCTATGGACTGCTGTGTCTGGGAACAAGCCTTTAGGCATGAAGTAGGAAGATTGGGATCTAGCAGATCGAAAGGTGAGAGGAATGATACAATTAGCACTGGCAGATAGTGTTTTGTTAAACATCTATGAGGAGAAAACTGCACATTCTTTGTGGAAGAAATTGGGAGATATTTATCAAGGAAAATCCTTGGTAAACAAGCTTTTTCTGAGAAAGAAATTGTACTCTCTGAAGATGGATGAAGAAACTGCTGTGGCTAGTCATTTAAACGCGTTCAATATGGTGATTGCACAACTAACATCTGTTGGTGTGTCCATAAGTGAAGAGGAGCATTGCATGTTGTTGTTGAGCTCTTTGCGTGATTCGTGGGACCATCTTGTGATGGCCATTGGAAGTACGACTACTCAGTTTAAAATGGATGAAGTAGTTTCTACACTTCTATCAGAGGAGATGCGGAGGAGATCTTCTGAGGTGGCTAAGGAGGCTCTTGCAGTTCGAGACCAATCGAAGGACAATGGCAAGAAGAAATGCAAAGCAAAGTGCTGGAATTGCGGGTAGACTGGTCATATCCGAAAGGATTGCAAAGAGAAGAAGAAAAAGAAGAAAGTGGAGAGTTCTTCTGATTCTGAGTCTTTTGATAGTGACGGTAAAGATGCCAACGATGTTGCTTTGGCTAATCGGTCATCTGATGATGACTGGTTGGAATAATTCAATCTTCATGTGGAAGATGGTGGTCACGATGCCATGTGCGACTCGAAACTACAGTACAGTAGGATTTGTTGGCATTGACGTACGTGCCATATGTAACTCGTCACCACAGTTCAGTGGGAGTTGTTGGCAGTGACGTAGCAAATGGTCTTCATCAGTATTGTAGATGGTGGAAGGTGAGATCCTGATATGACAAAAGGATCTTTTCACATTTGCTGAAGTACTGATTGGAGATGTTTATCTTCATGTGACTGAAGATGTTGACATCTTGAGGGCTCAACGGGGTCCTTGGTAAAGGTGTGGATTCTGCTTTTTATGTTAGCCATGTTGAGTAACTCCATACTTCATCAAGTGGGAGATTGTTGGGATAATGAAGTACGGTCTTTCACCGTACAACAGAAAGTCAGGGTACGGTGAAGAGAATGGAAAAGAGGAGTCACGTATGGCTTGAAGGGAAGAGGAGTTCCTGTATGGCAAGGAGACTTCCGTACGACGAAGTCTGGAGGTATGGTGGAGTGATGCCATATGGCTGGAGTGTGGCGAAGGCTGGAGGTAAAAGGTCCCGGAGGTAAAAGGTCACCTAGAGGTAAAAGGTCTCGGAGGTAAAAATTCACCCGGAGGTAATCACCCGGACGTAGTCACCCGGAGGTAAAATGTCCTGGAGGTAAAAGGTCACCCGGAGGTAGTCACCCAGAGGTAATCACTCGGAGGTAAAAGGTCACCCGGAGGTAATCACCCGGAGGTAAAAGGTCACCCGGAGGTAGTCACCTAGAGGTAAAAGTGCCGAAGGGAGTGTCCGAGGCGAAGGGAGTGATCCGATGGCGAAGGGACCGTCGATTGGAGGAGTGCCAAGGCTGCTAGTAACCGTTTCATGGAGCGGCAGTTGTTCTACCGAATTCTATAACGAATCACAGAGTGTATAAATATCTGTGGGATTCGTTAGTAATGGAGGGTTGTATGGTGAAGTGTGAGGTTGATTGTAACGACAATCTGAGCCTGTGAGCCTGTGCAAGAATCTATTGCTCATTGTATGTAATATTGATTACTGTAATACAAAGAGTTGGTCGGGTTCTTGTGTGGTGGGTTTTTTACGTGAAAGGGTTTCCCATGTTAAATCTGGTCTCATGCGTTTATCTTTTGTGCATTATTGTGTTTTCTCTGTTCTTTTCTTTCCTATGCATCTCAGTAGTTTGAACTTTATATTATTTCTGCTGTAAGTTGACATTTGCAAAGCGGTTCCGCAAGTAGCTTTCCTAACATTCAGCACATTGCATACAGTTTATAAAATAAGAAGAGAATCCTATATTATTCATTGGACAAATCCTTTCCGTGCTCACCAACAGTCGTCAGAATATATATCTCCAACACAATAAGCTTTTCCATGGCGTTGATAAATAAACATGGGAATTTACGTGCTTACTATTATCTTCTAAATTAAAGCAAGTTAAAATGAATTACTGTCATTTTTTCAGTATATTACATCTTTTAATTGTTTATAATGTATACAAATGCTCCATACTGAGCGGTTCTAAAATATAATACTGTTTAGAAAGTCTTTACTGGTTAATCAATGCTGCATTATTTCATTCGTCTGCCACA
>MU227971.1:2326291-2356989 GCA_018584345.1 Thuja plicata | reverse complement strand
CTGATTTTACCGGTTAGCTGCTCAATGAGTTTGCCATAAGAGTTTTCTTCCTAACTGCTCTACATTTTTTGGTGTCCTTTTTCTAATAAAAAAGGGTTGATTTTACCCGCTCAACAGTAAGTCATTTGGTTACAGGCTCAATGAGCAGAGGCTTATCTGTTCTGCGAAATCGGGCTTTGGCATTCCAGTTAGTTGCTGTACGACATTGCCGAATGTGGACGGATCTTCTGCAACCACAACTATTGCAGAAACACAAAAAATCTTAAACAAAGTTTCTTGATTTTATGTAGTAAATTATAATTAAATGTTGGTTGTTTTAAAATTAAATTTCACCTTCTTCTCCCTTTCTTTCCTTCTTTTTCTTTCTCTCTTCCGTAGTCTCCGTGGTTGTCAACTTCTCTTCCAATTCCTGAAACCTTCTAACCACTTCTCCAATTATCCCCTTCGGAGGCATTATGTTAGCCTCTCATTCACTTTCTCCTTCTAACATACACCAATTTTTACTCACACTCAATTAGACTCAGATCTGATACCAATATGATGCAAAGGTTCTTGGAAGACCGAACAAGCAACCCACAACTGACTTGTTCACAATTTTTTAAAACCTAGAACTCTTGGAGGCTTTCAACTTATTCTAGACTCAACTAGGTTTAAGATCCCAGCTAGGCTCCTTACTCAAACATGGTACCAAGTTCCTTTCATGAAGACATACATGAACATTTGAGATTCCTAAGACCTTTAGAGTCTCAACAACACCCAACTAAACTCCTTGACTAATCCAACTTGTCAACCATACACATTAGTTCATGTGATACCATTCACCAAAAACCCTTGATTCATGAGGGTACAAGGCAAGTTCGCACTAGTGGTCATGGAAACTCCCCAAATTGATGTTAAACCACATTAATAGAACAAATACAACATGAGGCATTCACTCAAACAAATCCAACCCTCTGTTTTGGTCAAGTTGCTTCATTAGCCCTTCTTAGGCCTTATAGCCTTATCTAGTAAATTTTTGGACAATAAATTTATTCTTCCTAATCAAAAGGACAAACTAAGACTCTTTATAGACACCCTTTATGGAATAATAAACATACATCAGAACCAATATGGATTCTTTTCGACAGATGTGGTCAACCATGTCTCGATAGAGTGACCTAATAGGGCTATTTCGCTCTCCTTGATGAAACAAACATCCTTTAGATTCTTCACCAAACCCAACCACCACATGGATCAATTCAAATTTTTACCCAAACCTCAGAGTCCAACACCATACTGTTCCTAAACCTCTAAAATTTAGAAATGTTGCACACTTAGCATCCAAACCCTTACGAATTGGTCTTCAACATAGAGATTCAGACCTTCAACTTGCAAACTTGACCCTTGCCACCATATGGAAGCAATCTGAAACCTCCAAATTATTAAAAGTGACCCTGAAATATGTCATTTTACTAAGAATTATGAATTTTTAATGTTGGAATAAAGAGGTAAGGTCATTTTTGTGACAAAAACCCTAGCAAGTTAGGGTTTGAGACTAGTTGCTAATTTTTACAAAACTGCTTATAATCCTACAAATATTAACTGATCTCTGTCAAACAAAAATGAAAAAAAAAGAGTAATTCAAATATCTACACATCCATGTTTGTTTCAAACTCCTACCAATCTGTACAAGGTCGTAGAAATCAACTATTTTCAAGAAAATAGTGGAATATCAAAAAACATTTAGAGCAATTCTTTATTGATCAACTTTAAAATTTCAACAACTCCCTATGCCTCGACCAAAAGAGGTGAACATAAAATAAAAAAATACATCCATCCCAAATGATCCCAATTGATTTTTTAATCATTGGACCACTCGATTTAAAAGTTGAGCTTAATTTTACAAGAAAAGTTGTGAAAGTTGCGCAAGCAACTTTGACAACTTTTGCAATTTTTAACATTTAATCACATGGTGACCTCCTATGACCCTACAACTACGGAAACATACAAAATATGTACTAAAAAATTGAAAAAATAATAATTCCACTATATCCTTGCATTTTTAGAGGGTTTGACCATAGTTTTACCAACTAGGTCCATAATGAGTACATATGAGCAAAATGATATAAAAAGCATTACAAAATAATTCATAACATCTCAACATTATCCAAGGGACCTTATTACAACCCAAAAAACTTTAAATAATGCCTATAAATCTTATATGTTTAGTGGAGCCATAGTTTCTCCTACACCATACTCTAGGGGAGGAATCAATCTCAAGTCCCTCTTGCGATAAGATATTCAAAAGTGGTGGCATTCTTCTTTATGTCATTTTCATCCATCCAAGTAGCATATTCATTTGGAAGGTCCTCACACTTGACCAAGTATTCTTTTTATTTCCTCATCTGGGTCTTCCTTATCTCTTCTGTGTATAGGATGCATTCTAGTCTCAATGGTTGGCTAGGTGCTAGTTATTTTACCCAATCATAATCCTCCTCTTCTATAGTACCTACATTAGAGAATACAATCATAGAATCCTTATATGGAAATAAATCATACACATTAAAGATAGGTGATATTTCTACCCCAAGAGGTAATTCAATTTCATAAGAATTCTGACCAAACTTGTGCACTATCATGTAGGGTCCTATCATTTTCATCATTAGCTTGGTATGTTTTCGTTTTGGTAGTATCTCTTTCTTGTGATGTTCCAAGACCAAATCTCCTACTTTGAATTGTATTTCCCTCTTATTTTCATCTTCCCTTTCCTTGTTTTTATTTACACTCTTCTGGATATTTTTTCTAACTTTATCATGAATGCCTTTCATAATTGTGGCAAAGTCTTAAACTTGTTCACTTCGCCTATTATTCCCTTGTAGATCTCTAATTTCTAATATTCTCCTTGGGTGTATGCGATATACTATTTCAAATGGAATTTTACCTGTACTCATGTTTATGAAATCATTATAGGTATAATTATTCCCGAGGTAGGACTATATCCCAAGCTTGTCCATGTTCCTTTGTAATAAATCTCAAAATATTTTCCAAAGATATATTCACTACCTTATTTTTACCATCTATTTGAGGATGGTATGCAGAGCTGAAGGACAAACTAGTGCCCAAGTGTTTCCATAAGGTCCTACAAAAATGACGTACAATTTTTGAGTCACTATTTGTGACAATGTTCAGAGGTAACCCATAGATTATTACAATCTCCATGAATAATATCCCTACAATATGTGAAGCATCATTAGTGCATTTACATGGAAGTAAGTGTGCAACTTTGCTAAACCTGTCTACCACCACAAACAACTATCATGACCCTTTTGTATTTTTGGTAGTCATAACTCAAATTCCATGCTCACACTCTCCCATGGTCTTCTCAGAATGAAAAATGGTTGATAAAGTGTTGCATTAGATTATACCCCTTTATCCCCTTGACATATCATATACCCTTCTAGAAAACTTCTTTCATCTCATTGCATCTTGGGCTAGAAATAACATCTCCTAACCTACTCCAAGGTCTTATCAAGACAAAAATTATCTCCTAGACTCTCACGGTGCTTTTCATTTACAATGATCTCTCTTATTACACATTTTGGAACACATAATTGACTTCCTTTAAACAATAATCCATTATGTAAAAGCTATTCAAAATAAACACTATTAAAGGAATCAAAAAATTTATTACAGACCTCATAAATCTCCTTGAAGTCCACAGCATTGTTATGCATATTTTTTTAGGGAATCTATTCCCATGATCTACATGTGTACTTTTTGTTACATCAGTGCCCTTCTTATCAATGCATCTTCTACCATATTGGCATGTCCCTTCTTTCTTTTTATAGTGAAGGTGTAAGCCTGCAGGTGTTCTGACAAATTCATGTCTCTTATTAAGTTTTTTGTCTCCGTTAAGAAAACTCAAAGCATGGTTATCAGTATAAATAATAAATTCTCTAGGTAACACATATTGTCTCCATTTGTTTAATGCTTGGACCATAGCATACAATTCTAGATCATATGAGGAGTACTTCCTCTTTGTTGCATTAATTTATTCACTAAATAATGCTAGTGGCCTACTCTCCTGGCTAAAAAATGACCTTAAGGCTTGATTACTAGCATCACATTCAATGGTAAAAACATTGTTCAAATCAAGCAAAAAAAGTATGGGATATTGTGCTACCCTTTTCCTTAAATACTCAAATCCTTTTGTTCCTTACTATTCCAAGCAAACTTGCATTCATTTCCCTCTTTAATGGTTTATTTTATGCGTGCACAAATGTGACTAAAGTTTTTGATGAAATTCCTGTAGAAACTAACAAGTCCATGAAAAATCCTAACATAACCAAATGACCTCGGGGTTGTCCAATTATATGGCTTCAACTTTGGAAGGCTACATCTTCAAGCTTCCATTTCAGATCACAAATCCAAGATAGACTTGTTCTTCCTTCATAAAATCACATTATTTCAAGTTAATCATGAGTTTTTATTCATGCAATATAGTTAAGACTATGTCTAAGTGTCTCAAATGTTCATCCTTTGACCTTATAAAAACTAATATATCATCCCAATAAACTACAAAATAATTTAACATTAAAAATTTTCAATACCTCATTCATGAGGAACATAAAGGTGCTAGGAGCATTAGACATCCCAAAGGGGATCACCAACCACTCACATAATCCCTCATTAAACTTGATAGTCCATCTTCCAATCATCCCCCTCCATGATCCTTTTCTAGTGATAGCGACTTTCTAGATCATTTTTGGAAAAATAGCATACTCCACCGAAGAATCCATTAGGTCCTCCATTCTAGGAATTGAGTGCCTATACATTATTTTTATTCTATTAATGACCCTTGAATCAGTGCATGGTCTCTACAAACTATGTTTTTTTTTTTCTAGGATGGTGGGTACTGCACATGGTCTCACACTTTTCCTGAGAAAGCCCTTATCCAATAGTTCTTGAACTCATTTTTTAATTTTTTCATTCTAGGAGGGTTTTATCTTATATGCAACTTTTTGTGGTAATGTGGCTCATGATATTAGGTCTATTTGATGACTTATGTCTCTAATTAGAGGTAGGTAATCAAACATCTCTTCAATTATTATGCCCTTGTACTTCTCTAACAAATTTTGTATAGGTCTTTAGGAAGGTCCTTCTTTTCATTGGTTGACAAATCTAATTATTCCTTAGGTTTCAAAATGAGAGAAAATCCAATTGCATCCCTTTCATTCAAGGTATTTAGGAATACCTTCTCACCAACTACCATAGCACTAGAGACTATATATTTGTATGCACCATCATCAGGTAAGGGAGTCATGGTATAGGTTACACCATTTTTTGTTATAACATAAGATTCATTCTATCCATCATGTTTGGCTTTGAGGTCATACTGCAATGAACACCCTAGAAGAAAATGATAGGCATCCATGAGGATCACCTCACATAGTATCATATTCTTGTACTCCCCAATTTTGAATTCTACCCATGATTATTCATTCACAAGCACTGTTGGAAAGTGGTTCATTCAGGAATTTTTCTAGAAGACTTTAGGGTTGTCATTTATGGAAACGCATCTAGTATGGATGGTCGCTTGGTGTCAAACATAGTTTTGGAGTTATAGCTTGCAAAATTGACTAAGTCCGTAAAGTAGAATTACAAAGTATAACAGTATAATTTTTGTCAGCGAACACATTATATTATGAATGAATACATGAGAACTTAGGAGAAGCTATTTTCAGATATATATGACCTTCAGTTAAGGTCTCTTATGTTTTGGTGTTGATCACGGTAAGTTACAGTATGTAGAATACATGCAAAGACAAAGTAACATTGATACAAGACAAATGAAAGGTTGCGATGAATAAGGGAATATAATGCAGAGTCCAAAAGTGCTCTGTTAGATTCAGATTGAGGATTACCTATTTCTTGTTAGTGTATGATCGCATACTTGGTATATAAATTTTGTATAGGTGTTAACTCTATTTTGTGATGCATTGGAAGTTGAATGGACATATAATGATGTATATATAGGAAGAGATTTTTGCGAAGCAAAGTATGCATGTGATGGAATGAATGGATGTGAATAGATGAATGCATTGTGATTTTAGAATAAAAAATATGGTGATGCCAGCTACAACTAGAACTACCTAATCATAGAAGATGCTTGTATTGTTCACTATTGAGAAATCATTGTTGTAGAATCATATTTCTGATTGTATGAGCACTTAGTTTGGTATACCTTTAACAAGGTTTTTTTATTCCTCTAACAAGAAAATGTGCTAGTGTAATAATCAGCTCCTAACAGGGCTAGGTCTCCTAATAGGGACATAATACTTTTAGTACATATTTGTGGTTACCATCCCCACTGGAGTTTTACCTTGGCTAGGGTTTCCTCGACAAAAAATTCATGGTGTTATGAGTTGTGTGTTTTATGTTTATGTCTCATTTCATTTCAACAATTATCTATTTAAGTTGGAATTTACTAAGTTTAAGTTTAAAGTGTTGTATTATTGATTCACCCCCTCTTAGTATTGCTTAATCCTAACAATTAGTACCAGAGATTTTGGCCCTTGGAGAGAAAGCTTAACAACTTAAGGGAGATCAAAATTTACTATGAAATTTTGGAAGAAAAATTTGAAGCAGCACTTTGAGACCTTGATAAGGCTAAAGCAGAGAATGGTGACTTGAGATTAAAATTGAGAAGATCTGAGTGTTTCATCAAGAAATTGAAGGAACAACTTGAACTATCCAAGAGTCAGAGATAATATATTTTGGATAAGATAAAAGAGGAAGACAATGAAACTTTAGATCAGATAAAACAACTTGAACAAGAGAAAGATACTGGGAAGCTTGATCATGAAACTACTTACCTTCATATGGCTAAAGAGATTAAACGGGTAAAGGATGATAAAAAATAATTGGAGAAACCTTAAAAGATGCAAATATTCATATGGGAAAAATGAAGACTGAACTTGATCACTAAAGGAACTAGTATCTAGAATTAGACAAATATAATTAGATAAAAAAAGGAGAAATTATTGAGGCAAACAAACATATTGAAAAACTACATACAAGAAGTGATAAGATTGATGAGTAGAGAGATAGATAGAAATTTGACAGAGACATGAATGGAGTTGAATTCAATGAATATTAATGTTCAAAGACTCAGGAAAAAAAAGAAGAAGTAAAGACTGGTGGAGAAAGACCTACACTTGAAGAACCTAAAGATCATATCAGACCTTTCATAGGTAGATGTTTTGGATGCAACAAGATTGGACACATTAAAAGAGAATTCATAGGTAAAGATTCGTACAAACCCTTTTCAGTATATTGTTTCAATCAAGAATCTAGAAAGATTACAATAGGGAAGGAACACCAGCTAATATCACATGTTACAAGTGCAATAAATTTGGGCACATTGCAAAGTATTGTAAGTTGTAGGTTAATCAGAATAGACCACCTCCTACATGCTAAAAATTTCATAATCTAGGACACATAGCGAAATTTTCTAGATACAATAGACCTAAGAACAAAAGTGGTCCTCCACCTATTGATACAAAGAAGAGTACTAGTGATGTTAAGAGTATTGTAGAAGAATTTAATAGTCACTTCAGAAAATAAGAAGCTGTAAACAGTGTTAAGGTATGGAAATTAAAGGAATCAAATGAGGAAATGGTTCAGGGAGAATCAATAGATGCTACTAAATCTTATCTTCATGAAAATATTTCCACATCAACCTAGATGGCCAAGCATGGCCTTAGGGGGAGCATTGGAAGGAAATATAAGAAATATATCCAACCCTTGATTGTGAGGAATAAGCTCTTGTGAGCTGAGAGAGTGTATGTGGACATATTATGGAACTTATATCTATGATCACACAACCTTACAAAACTATATACTATGATTTCTAGATTGTTAATCGACTAGACTATGTGTAGAGATGAGTTTATTGGGAACTGTGACATTTATTTACACAAAAAAGTATGAGGTCAATGAAAATTAATTTTCTTAACATCATTTGAAGAATAGAGCCTAAGGAGAATAGGGATTTGACCAGAGAGAAGAAATAATAAAGTTTGATGAGTGTTTGATCGAAGCTGAAACTAATAGAATTGACAAATAAAAAGAATTTAGATCATTTGTTAAGCTTTGGCTATGGGTACTCTGTTGATTTTTTGATGTCGCTAAAAGGCCTAGGTATAAATTCAAGAAGCACCGGTTCAAATAAACTGAAGATGATCCTCAATGTGTGTTTTCACAAACACCCTACGATGTTCTACATGTTGAAGACATTAGGGATTATATTCACTATAAGTATGAGTCTCTGGGAGACTTTGAGATCTATAAAGAGATGAAGAAAATGATTGAAGAAGATGTTAAGATGAAAGCTAAGTTCTCGCATATTGAGAATGTTATTATAATGTGAATAAATGAACTCTACAAATTTGACGAAGAGGAATGGATTAAGATAATTCTAAGCAGAGTTCATCACTAGTTCATTTGGCTTGGAGATCAACCACTGAAGATTTGTAGTGACCTAATTTATGTTATAATAGGTTTGTATAACTCTGGTGTTATCCTTGTCATAGAAAAGAACAAAAAGAAATAGGTGGAAACCCCAACACATTCATGATGGGATAAGAGAGCGATGAAAGTTAACTACATATTTCAGCAACATGTTAGATTGATTTCAATGATTCTAGGTTATAAACAACTTTACAATATCCAGCCTAACTCAGGTATCAACATGAGTGATCATGATGGCATATAGAATTGTGAAAGAAAATGCTAATTATAACCATTACAAAGTAATTGCACATCCATTTTTGCAGAATGTGAGGCAAATTAAGAAGGATAAGTAAAAGGCATTCAGGTTTGGGTCTCTATTAATACACGTGTATTCATATTATTCATAGTTTTCCTAGTATGCATCCTATAGCTTGGAAGGAAAAAGAACCCAATAGAATTTAGATCAAACAAAGCTATAGAAGACAAAACAGTACATGGGTTGATGGTGAATTAATTGGGATGATCAAAATATTGCAGATCTAGATGAAGGAAATAATAATGATCCCTGAGGAATTGGTAGAAAAATACAAGGATACAATCTATTTCATGGTTGAAACAATTTGTGTTTTCTTTGAGGAAGTGCAACCTAGGATGAAGTGGTGTTGTCCTATAGGATATAAAGTCATTTATGAGTTCTTGACCATGTAAGTAGAATGTATGTTCTATCCTCATAAATTGATCCACCCAAAAAAATATGGGGTAGATATGAAGAGAAGTCTGCATATATAAGGGAAGAGAATACTCGAGCTATAAGGAAGAGAAAAGTAGAAAATATCATAGATGATATAGCAGCCATGGATGGTAGAACAAAGGTGGAGATTAAAGAGACTACTCCTACTCAACCTAAGAGGACATTGCAGGAAGTGACACTCATGGAATTTCCTAGGAGGAACACAAGATCCACCAAACAAGACTCTTCACCAAAGAGACAGAAGACATAAATTGAAAACAAGGGACAAGAGAATAAATTTGAAGAGAAGAAGAAGGAAGAGAAGAAAGTTGAAGAACAGAGCACTGATGTGAAACAACTTTGGAATCCTAAAATGAAAATAGTGGAGAAGAGGATATCTGAGTAGGGAAAGCTTGTCTCATTGATCAGATACTATGAGAGGTATGATGCATCTAATAAACTTTTGATTGAAGACATGGTAATAAACCATTTACTTATTTTTAAGAACTTGTTAGAAATAGAAGGAAATATACCAGAGGAACTTTATGAGAAATTATAAATAAGGAAATAATTAGCACAGATAGAAGATCAAGAAATCAAATTACAATAAGTTGAAGATATATTACCTATTGGTTCAATAAAATAAATGGAAAATATATTAAATTCTTTGAAACCTTTGTTGCGAATCAAGTCAAGATTGGTGAAGATAATGGGGAGAAAGTATAAAGAAGCTATTGAGGAAACACAGAAGGAAGTTGATAAGGTTTTGATGGGAACTAAACCTGAGAAGTCCTCACCTCCCAAGGATACTAAGCCAATAATTCTAAAAGGTGGGTCATCAAGAATAGATTATGTAAACCTTGAAACACAACACAATGAAGATAATAGGCATTTTGTCAGTATTATGAAGCAACCATATTTCTTTGTTTCTGGTATGTATGTGTCTTTGGAAACTTTACAGGATTTTAGTGATCCTTTTGAGAAGAGTACTAACATAGATGGAGGAATAATTGATATAAAAGTGATAGAGAAAGAAGACCAGAAAGTGAGCGAAGCTAAAATAGCGAAGGAACGAGTAGATAAAATTGAAGTGAAACAAGAAACTCATGCATATGTTTCTTCATCTTTATTGTTGGAAAGTGGAGATATAACTATGAACACTAATGTTGAGAGTGTGGATGAAGATGAGTTGATGAAGCTATCCTTCATCACATTAGCAAAAGTGAAGGAGATATCTGAGAAGAAAGGTGAGAAGAAGTCAAGGGTAATGGAAAGAGCAGTTGATACTTTCAAAAAACTACTACCTATACCTCTTGCTTTCCAATCAAAGGAAAATGTAGAGAATTTGGACAAGCTATTGGATTAATATGACATCCATTATGATTCCTCAGAGAATATCATTGAAAAAAAGGCAGAGAAGAAGTACCTTACGAAGAAGTTGGAGGAAGTATGCAAGTCTATGTCTTAGGACTTAGTGGTGCAGGAGCACCTAGGCTAACTCCTAGTTCCCTTTTTGGTTGTGGCTTGAACTGACCTTATCCAATTTAGGAGTATTTATTTTATGCCTTAGAATTTCTTTTGAAATTTTACGTAGGTGTATTTTAATAGGTTCAATCCACTCTAGTTGATTTTGCTTTGAGAAGTGTTTGGAGCTAGAAAGCCTAAAAAGTGGGAATTTGAGTCTAAAAGCCTTCAAGGGTTAGGAAATATTTTAAATGTACCTAAAATGGCCTATATGATGTTTCTACATCATTTGTTATAGGTTATTGGTCATTAGACTATATTTTAGGCCAAAATGTAAAAGTTGTCAAAATGTTGTCATGACAACATTTGCCACTTTGCAAAGTTGCATGACAACATTGGAAATATTTGATTCCCTTTGATGTTTGAGGATGGGTAGCTATTGTAACCAACTAAAAACATGGGAAAAGCATAAAATTCCATAAGGATACCTATTTCCCGAGGTTGGCTGATGTGGAGAATAATTTTGAATTGAAGGAAGTTGCTCTGTTTTACTTTTTTGTTCATAGTCGACTATTTTTGATAGCTAGTTCACTTAGATGGATTGAATCATTGAAATTTTTGTTGGATTATTGTAGTAGGGATAGATATATTATATTTTTTTTTGGTTTGATGGTCCTAAGTTATCATTAGATTATCTTTGTAAATTGTTTTCTTGTTTAGCAGTTTGCTGATGTTAACAGTGTAGATTTAAGTAAAATGGCTCCCCCATAGATCTCCACTGTGCATTTAATCACAGCCATGAGGGATATGGAAGGGGATCTATTTTATAGTTTACATATGGAGGGAGGATCTCATAGAAGCAGTTTAACCAATTTTAATGGCAATCGCTACGCGAGTCTAGTGTATCTAGTTAGGTGTTTGCCAGTAAACTAATGATGTTTGAATGCAGGGGTATGATTGGAAGAATGAAACCAAGCATGGTTTTGTAAGAAAAGATTTTATATAGACACCTCCTAGGAAGATTAGGCCTTTTCTAATCCATTGGGATACATTTCCAAGTAGAAATCACCAAACTAAACTGAAATAGCCCAATTAGCCCTAGTTGCCCTTAATTCTAGGAATCCACTATACAGAGACCTCAGAACCCTAATACCTACAAAATATTCCATTTCTTATAAAAGGGTATCCGAATATCAACTTTTTTGTGGATTTGTTTGGGATTATTTGGAATTAAGTGGGAAAAATTAGCCAATTAGGGCTAGGAGAAGCATTAGGCCTAAAAGACCAAATTCACCAAGGGTCTTGAGATTGTTTAAGAAAGTATTGATTCCCTATAATAATACGATCAAGTGAAGCTCAATAATTTTTCCTTGAATGGATAATATCCCTTGCAACACTTGTTATGAACAGGAGTTGAGAAATCACTTGGAGTCTTCCAAGAAAGAGCAAAGGAGTGAAGTGAAACTTGTTGATAGATATCCCTAAGTGAAGCACAATGATTTCATCTCTTACAAAGGTGTTTTAGAAGTACCAAACTATTTAAGGAAGGACTTGGGATATCCTAGAAGAGAGTTAAGGTTCTTGAGGAAACTAGGAATAGTTATATTCTTAGAAGCTTGTGCAAGCACACTATAGGTGTATTCTATTAGATTGGTATCATAGCCAATAAGATTTGGGCTTGTGGTGAATGTTTCAAACTAGAGAGTCAGTAGGAGAGTCTACAATAGTGAAAAATGCATAACTTGCAAATAAATTTGATGAGAAAGAAGAAGAGAATAGGTTTCTCAGAGACTGATTGGACCAAGTGGAAGAGATGATTGATGAAGTCAAGGATAAAGTTGAAGTCAAGAGTAAAGAGATAGCCTTGGATGTTGAGGTCCTTCAAGATGAGCATTTCCTCACTAAAGAACCCTTCTTGAAAGCATTAAAAGCCTTAAGTGGAAAGGCATTGGAAGGAGTTCCTATTTTAGTGGTAAAATGGAACTAGGGGTAGTCCTAGATTGGATTGAAGGAGTTGAAAACTGCTTTGAGTGTGATGGGATAACAGAAGCCCAAAAGGTAAAAGTGGAAAAGGCAAGACTTAGAGGGTCTACACTCACTTGGTGTAAATTCATCCAAGAAGAGAGGGATAAAGAAGGAAAGGAACTCATAGGCACTTGGAAAGCTATGGTAGCCAAAATCAGAGAGGCATATGTACCAAAAGATTATGAAATTCAGTTGGATAAGTAAAGGAAAAGTTTAAGACAAAAGGAATTAGATTTAAACTCTTACACCGAGGAGTTTCAAAGGTTGTGTATGAGGTCCAGAGTTTTCGAAGAGGAAAGTGTGAAGGTAGCTAGATTCCTCAATGGTCTAAGATGGACTATTCAAGATGAATTGAGTGTACTGACTCCTACCACAGTCCAATGATGCCTCAAAATTGTAGTTAAGATGGAAGAAAATTTGAAGAAGAAACAAGACACAAGTAATACTAGAGGCAGAGGAAGAGGAAGAGATGGCAGAGGTCAAAGAAGTGGATATGGTGGTAAAAGTTAAGAATTAAATACTCAAGGAGAGACTAAGATAACTGGAAAAAAAGAGGGAAGCTCAAAAATAGGAAACTTCAATAGAGGAAGAGATTCTAATATTAATTGGAGAGTAAGAAGCAATAGCCAAGGAAGGGGTTCTTACTTTTCAACCATGAAATGCTACCATTGTAACCAAATGGGACATCCAGCCTATAGGTTTCTAGAGAAAGGCTCTACTTCCTAAGGGAGTGACAAGAGAGTAATTTTTTTTCAAGAAGAATCTATTAAAGGTAAAAAAAAATGACACCTTGAAGTACCCCTAGAGTCAGAAGAGGGAGAAAATATGATGATAAGAAGAACATTGATTAAGCAACTAGTGAACGAAGAACCAAGCTAGAGAAGATCACTATTAAGAGGGAAATGCAAAATGATGGGTAAAGTGTGTAATACTATCATAGACTCAGGGTCTACTAACAGTATTGTGTTAGAGGAGGCAGTTAGCAAGCTAAAGATGAAGAGGATTCGACATAGTAATCCATAAAAGGTTACTTGGTTGAACAAAGGACAACATGTCCTTGTGAATTAACAAGCATGGGTGGAATTATCTATTGGAAGGTACAAAGATACGATACTATGTGACATCCCATCTATGGATGCATGTCACCTTTTATTAGGAAGGCCATGGCAATTTGATAGATAAGCCATCCATGATTGAGCCAAGAATGCATATTCTTTCAAGAAAGATTGTGCGACTTTCAAAATAAAGTCATTGTTAGAAGAAGGAGAAGTGAAATCCACAGGCCCTAATGTTTTATTAGTGAGGGAAAAGGAATTATTAGAAGCTATAGAAGAAGGAGAGGGAGTAGGGTATGCTCTTGTTTTGAAGCCAAAGGAAGAAAATGCATAAAAGATAGTGAAGAAGACAAAGATTACTATAGAAGTGCAAGAGTTTCTAAGAGAGTACAAAGCCATTGTTAGTGATGGAAAACTAGGTAGCCTACCCCCTAAGAGAGATATTAGCCACAAAATTGACTTTATCATAGGATCTACCCTACCTAAAAAAGATACCAATAAGATGAACCCTCAACAAAATGAGGAAATTGCCAACAAAATCCAAGAACTTCTAAACCAAGGCCTCATTAGAAAAAGTATAAGCCCATGTGATGTTCCGACTATCCTAGCACCCAAAAAGGGAGGAAATTGGAGGCTATGCACTAATTCTAGATCCATTAATAGAATCACCATTAGGTATAGATTTTCTATCACTAGGATAGAAGACTTAGTGGGTTGTTTAGGAGGGGCAAAGTATTTCACTAAGATGAATGGAAGAATTTCTTCAAAACCACAAAAAGGGTTTTATGAATGGTTGGTTATTCCATTTGGGCTATCAAATGCCCCATTGACATTCATGAGGCTTATGAATGAAGTACTCAAGGAATACATTGGTAAGTTTTTTATAGTGTATTTGGATGATATCCTAATCTTTAGAAGGACTAAAGAAGAACATTTAAGGCATCTAAAAATTGTATTTGAGAGACTGCATGAAGAAAAGCTAATGATCAATCTAGATAAGTGTGAGTTCTTAAAGGTGTATCTTGGTTTTGTGGTGTCTCAAGGAAACCTTAATATAGATCCAAGAAATGTAGAATCCATCATGAACTGGCCTACCCCCAAAATAGCAACAAAGGTGAGAATCTTTCATGGCTTAGCTCAATTTTATAGGAAATTCATTAAGTAGTTTAGTGTTATTTGTGCTCCTATGTTAGACACCATAAAAGGTGGGATGAAAAATAAATTTTTATGGAATGATCAAGCTAACCATGGATTTGAGTTATTGAATAATAAGATTTCCACTCAATCTATCTTAACACTACCAAGTTTTGAGAAACTCTTCATAGTTGAGTGTGATGCTAGCAATGTTTCTATTGGGACAGTTTTATGCCAAGAAGGAAAACCAGTGGCTTTTCATAGTGAGAATATTAGTTATGCAAAGAGGAAGTATTCTTCCTATGACTTAGATATGTATGCTTAGTCCAAGAATTAAGGAAATGGAGGCACTCCTTGATTCCCAAAGATTTTGTTGTGTATTCAGACAACCAAGCACTTAATTTTCTGAACTCCCAAGACAAGCTCAGTCAAAAAATCATGAAATGGGTGAAGTACTTGTAGGCTTACACCTTCAAAATCAAGGATAAGAAATAATTGTAAGAAAAAGTAGTTGATGCACTTAGTAGGAGACTTCTGGGAGTCCAAGAAGTACAATTTTTGAATATGGGCATTGAGAGTTTCAAGGACTTGTATGTAGAGGATGACGACTTTGCAGAGATATACAAGGTATGTAAAGAATATAAGAATCATTTCCATGGAGATTATTTTTATTATACAATGAAGAGTGATTTTTTTTAAAGGATGTTAGTTATGTGTCCCTACAGGATCAATTAGGGAAAATTTGATTCAAGAAAAGCATAATGGGGCACTTAGTGGTCACTTTAGAGTCAATAAGACCCAAGAGTTAGTGCAGAGGTTTTATTTTTGGCCTAGAATAAGTATAGATAAAATAAAGTATGTGGAGTGCTGTATAGTGTGCCAGAAATCCAAGGGAACATGCCCCAATGCAGGCCTTAATCAACATCTCCCCATTCAAAGTAGAACTTGGGAATGATTGAGCATGGTCTTTGTTGTAGGATTGCCAAAGACAAAACAAGGATTTGACAATATATATGTCATAATAGACAAATTCCTAAAAATGGCACATTTTGTCCATTGTAAGACTATACATGATGCTTGTCACATTGCACATATTTTCTTCAAGGAAATGGTGAGAATTCATGGGTTACCCTTAAGCATAGTTTCAGACAGAGACACAAAATTCATGAGTCACTTTTGGAAGACACTGTGGACAAAATTGGGAACCAATTTGTCCTTTGGGTCTGCATATCACCCTCAGAATGATGGTCAAATTGAGGTAGTGAATAGGAACTTGGGGAACCTATTAAGGTGTCTCACTAAGGAGAATGGTAAAACTTTGAACCAAATGTTAGGATAGGAACAATATGCTTACAATGATACAATAAATAGGACCACTGGAAGGAGTCCCTTTGAACTTGTCTATAGACTACATTCTAGAGGGATATTTGAACTCAGAGAGTTAAAGGATGGAGCCATAGGAAGTGGCTATGCAGAAGACTTTGCACACTCCATGAAAGTGGTGCATGAATCAGTGAGAAAGACTTTGACAAAGAACATTGCAAAGATTAAGAAAAATGTGGATGAAAGGAAGAAGGGAGTACAATTCCAGGTGGGGGCTCTTGTAATGGTCCATTTGAAAAAGGCAAGACTATAGAAGGGAGTGCTAAAACATTTATAGATGAAGAGATTAGGGCCATGTACTATCCTAGACAAATATGGCAACAATGCATACAAATTTTAACTCCCTAAGGATATTGGTTTGTCTCCAGTATTTAATGTTGCATATATGGTCCTGTATAAGGGGCCTACTCCAGATCCATATTAGAGTCTTACTAAAGTAATAAAAGAAGTGGAGGACCTAAAAATTAACCCCTACACCATCTAAGAAAGAAGAGAAGGTGTTGTATTCAAGGGTCTACAAGAAGACTAGACAAAGGATTTACAATGAGAATATGATAAAGTGGCATGGCCAAGGAGATGAAAAGGCCACTTGGATCAAGGAGACAGAGTTTAAGAAGTTTGGAATTGACTCCAACTTTGTCAATCCAAGGATGGATTGAAAATGTTTTGTTTGGGGAGAATGGGGCAGGAGCACCTAGGCTCACTCATAGTTTCCATTTTAGTTGTGGCTTGTACTGACCTTAGCCAAGTCAGGAGTGTTTATTTTAGGCCTTAGAAGGTCTTGTGAGTTTTTACCTAGGTGGATTTGACTAGGTTCAATCCACTCTAATTGATTTTGCTTTGATAACTGTTTAGTGCTAGAAAGCCTAAAAAGTGGGAATTTGGGTCTAAAAGCCTTAAAGGATTAGGGAATATTGGAAATGTTCCTAAAATGACCTCTATGATGTTTCTAAATCATTTCTTATATGTTACTGTTAGAGGTTATTAGACTATGTTTTAGGAAAAAATGTAAAAGTTGTCAAAATGTTGTCATGACAACATTTGCAACTTTGAAAAGTTGCATGACAACATTGGCAAGATTTGATTTCCTTCAATGTTTGAGGATGGTTAGTTATTTTAACCACCTAAAAACATGGGAAAAACATAAAATGAAATGAGTGGGCCCATTTTTCGAGGTTGGAAGATGTGGAGAATAATTTTGAATTGAAGGAAGTTTATTTGTTTTACTATTTTGTTCGCAGTTGACTATTTTTGATAGGGACATATATAGTATCTTTTGTTTTAGCTTGAAGGTCCTAAGTGCTCAATATATTATCTTTGTAAATTATTTTCTTGTTTTTAGCAGTTTGCTAGTGTTGACAATGAAGATTTGTGTAAAATGGCTCCCCCATAGATCTCCACCATGAATTTCATCATGCACATGAGGGATATGGAAGGGGAGCCCTTTTACAGTGTACATATGGAGGGTGGAGCTCGGAGAAGCATTTTAACAAATTTTAATGGCAAGCCCTAGGAAAGTCTAGTGTATCCGGCTTGGTGTTTTCCAGTAAACTAATGATGTTTGAATATAGGGGTATGATTGAAATAATGAAACCAAGAATGGTTTTGTAAGCACAGAGGTTATACTGACACCTCCTAGGAAGATTAGGCCTTTCACAATCCATTGGGATACATTTCCAAGTAGAAATCACCAAACTGAACTAGAATAGCCCAAATAGCCCTAGTTGCCCTTAATTATAGGAATCCAGTGTAAGGAGACCTCATAACCCTAAGACCTAAAAAATATCTCATGTCTTGGAAAAGGGTATCCAAACATCAATTTTTTTTTTGATTTGTAAGGATTATTCTGAATGAAGTGGGAAAAACTAGTCAATTAGGGCTAGAAGAAGCATTAGGCCTAAAAGAACAAATTCACCAAAGGTCTTGAGATCGTTTGAGAAATTATTGATGCCCTATCCTAATGGGATCAAGTGAAGCTAAAGAAGTTTTCCTAGCTTGGATAATACCCCCTGCAACACTTTTTATGAAAAGGAGTTGAGAAAGCACTTGGAGTCTTCCAAGAAAGAGAAAAGGAGTGAAGTGAAACTTGTTGATAGATACCCCTAAGTGAAGCACAATGATTTGACCTCTTATAGAGGTGTTGTAGAAGTACAAAACTAGATAAGTAAGGACTTGGGAGATCCTAGAAGAGAGCTAAGGTTATCAAGGAAACTAGGAACAATTTGAGTCTTAGAATCTTGTGCAATCACACTATAGGTGTATTCTATCACCTAGGCATACTGAACAAAACCATATCTGAAGAAAAGAGTTGTGTGTGACTGGCATAAAGTTGTATAGTTACTGTTTAAATCCTATCAGACATATTAATAACATTGGGGATACAATAGCAAATGAGAGAACAAATTTGGACAAGTTGATGAATCATTGTGAGACCTTCTCACATACCATACTAGAGTTAGATAGAGAAGTGTCTACGATATTGGATACATTGAGTGTTTTGGGTACAAATAAAGGGAGAGTTGTGGGAATATTTTGTATGTTGAAGAGTCTAATTACTATTAAGTTATCAATTCTTGAGATCCAACTTTTAGACATGCATAAAATAGAGAAGACCCTCACTAGATTCATGCCTACCAAGCTAAAGGCAGTAGAGACATCCTCTTTTGCACTAAATGGACTGATTCATATGAGTCAGATACTAGTAAAAACTTGGTTAGAAGAAGTGAAGATCTAGGAAAGCTCATTCCAGGATATGATAAGGATGGTATAAACTTTTTGGTAAGAAATTTTGTTATTTCACATTTTTGTATACCTTTTCCATTTAGGTCAAAGGGCGAGTAGAGAAGATATGAAAAATCTACAGATAAGAGGTAGAGTAATATGTAAAGGAGTTCTAGAAATATAATGTATATTCATTTTAGTACTGACACTTAGTCATTTTTTTCCATCAATGACTAAGGGAGAGAGTGTTTCCATCAATGCCAAAGGGAGATATTGCTGGAAAGTGGTTCATTCAAGAATGTTCTAGAACACTTTAGGGTTTTCATTTATGGAAACACATCTGGTATGGATGGTCACTTGGTGTCAAACAAATTTTTGGAGTTATAGCTTGCAAAATTGACTAAGTCCAGAAAGAAAAGTTACTAACTATAGCATTACAGTTTTGGTCAGTAAACACACTAGATAACGAATGAAGACATGTGAGATTAGGAGAATATATTTTGGGATGTATATGAACTTTAGTTAAGATCTCTTAAGTTTTTCTATTAATCATAGTAAGTTTTAGTATGTTGAATACATGCAAAGACAGAGTAACAGTGATAGAAGACAGATGAAAGGTTGCGATGATTAAGGGAGTATAATACAGAGTCCAAATGTGCTATGTTTGATTCAGATTGAGGATTACCTATGTTTTGTTAGTGTATGATTGCCGACTTGGTTTTTTTCCTTTTGTATAAGTGTTAACTCTATTTTGTGATGCATTGGATGTAAATTGTACATATAATGATGTATATATAGTAAGATATTTTTGTGAAGAAAAGTATGCATGTGATGGAATGAATGGATGCGAATAGATGAATGCATTGTGATATTAGAACTCAATAGATGGTGATGCGAGATACAACTAGAACTACCTAAGCATAGAATATTCTTGTATTATTCACTATTGAAAATTATTGTAACAAAATTGTATTTATGATTGTATGAGTAGTGAGCTCAATATACCTTTAACAAGGTTTTTGTATTCCTCTAACAAGGAAGTATGCTGATGTAATAATCAGCTTCAACAGGGCTAGGTCTCCTAACAGGGACATAATAATTTTAGTAAATATTTGTGGGTACCATCTGCACTGGCATTTTCCATTGGATGGGGTTTCATCGACAAAAAATTCATGGTGTTATGAGTTGTGTGTTTTATGTTTATGCTATTTTCATTTTTAGCAATTATCTGGTTAAGTTAGAATTTACTAAGTTTAAGTTTAAAGTGTTGTAATAGTGATTCACCCCCCTCTAAGTGTTACTTAATCCTAAAAAGAAAATTTTGACCCTTAATCATCCAAGAAAATTTATAAGGGGTAGGATGGGGTAGTATTTTTATTTTCAAATTTTCAACAGTCTATAATTATACTAAATTATCGATTGAACCAGAATCTACAATGAATTTACATAGCTTTCTTTTATCCTTGCAAGAAGTTCTTATCAATGACTTCCTTTGAGGGGGTTTTTGGCTACATGGAACCTTCAAGGGGGTCCTCCTCAATATCAATTTTTCTCCATTCTCTATATTTATAGTCCTAGATGGTGAATTGACACTTTAATAATCCTCCTCTTACACTAATTGTTTCCTTATCACTCCTTCATGAGATTTTGAAGCTTTCTTCTCGGGATATTTATTAGCAGTGTGTCCCACTTGATTTCAATTTAAAAATATATGAGTAAAAGGGCTTGAACCTTTTCTTGTTCCACCAAACCTTCCTCTTCAATTTGGTATCCTCCCTGTATATCTTTCTCTGCTATTTGAGTCTCTAATTTTCTCATTGTGGCTAGACTCTCCTTGATTCCTCTGGAACTGATTTTTCCACCAAAAATTCCTCTTCTCCTAAAGATTATCCCTCTACCTCTTCCATACACTACTACATTTGACCTCATTTTTCTACCAAAAATTTTGACCATCAATTAAAAAGATTTAGGTTGGTCAGATTATAGAAGGAAAACTTTTTTTTTTTTAATCCATGCCTGTGTTAGTCAAAATTTTGACCAATTCCATGTAGGTCAAAATTTTGATAAACACGGGCATAACTTTAAAAATAAAAAATATTTATCATCTCATTTCATTGTTTGGTTTTAATTTGGGAGCACGAAGGAGTTGGAGCCTAAAAAAGATTTCTCATCTAATTTCATTGTTTGGTTTTCAGTTGGGAGCGTGAAGGAGCCAGAGCATGCGATTATTTGAAGTTTTATTTGGTGAGAGTAAAAGGAGGACTACCTACCTATGAGGTTTTCCACTGTGGTTTGGTGTAAAAGGAGGACCGCCTACCTGTGAGCTATTGCCAATGTGATTTGGTGTAAAAGGAGGACCACCTGTAAGGATTTCCTTACTCTACATTTGTTTGGCATTGTTTTATTGGTTACCTACAGGGCCCATGAGAAATGTGCTAGGGAATCATGTATTTGGTATTTGTTGGCACATTTTTAACATTAAAAATAGGGCAGTTGGCTTTCTACAGTCAGTTTTCTATGGACTCTTTTAGACCAGGTGTGACTGTATACACACTATGGCTTCAAAAGTGCTTAAAAAGACCAGAAATAAAAAAGAAACCATAGAATCCTTGCACTCCAAAGACTCCAAACCTTCATCAGTCTTTAATAATGTCTAAAAATGAACAAACCTTAAAGGAATAGGGATCAGTCCACCAAGAACCCCCAAATCCCCAAATTTAGCACTTTTAAAACCTTAATCCGAGGGTTTCTTAAATCTCCTACCTCCGATCACTTCTAGGTCAACTAGGTGGTTTAGTGAGTCCAATTGAGTGCAAATCTTTGACAACCATTGGTGGTTTACTGATTTCTAATATGTTGGAGTCTTCCTTAGGATTAGTTAGAGCACTAGAGAGACTTTCTTTCTTTATTGAAAGTGCATTCAATCAAGGAGACTCCATACTTTTGATGATGTTCATAGTTCAAGTATATTGTGACTTGTTAGAAGTTTATTGTTACCATTCTACTCCTGTTTGGAGTTGTTGTTGCAAAATTCAAAGAGATAAAATGAAGGTTCCATAATGTATGAAGGAGCTCATGAATTATTTGGTTAGTTGATGTTCTTATATGTAGTTTCATGTTGTAGTTTAAAAACCATTATTGATTTTTACTAGACTTATGCAAGGTTCTTTTCATAAAATAAAGGTTAGATTTGAATATCTCAATTTTCTCATCATTAAACATACTTTCCATGTTTTGGTAATGCTAGCAAAATTGGTTAAATTCTATACTCATATTCAAAAACAAACTTATATGTTGAAACCAAGACCAAACAACAACCAATAAAAGAAAATCTCTGGACAAATTAGAATCTTCTTTAAACATTTTAGTTCAAAACTTATCAGGGGCTTCATACAAAGTATTTAACAAAATATCTCAAAGGGATAAGGTGAAATATTAGTAGGAAATATGGGTGGCATCTCACATGTTATATCTCCAAGAGATAAAAACTAATAATATCACTCTACACACATCCTTAAAATTATAATCATCTCCTTTTATATACACCATTATTACTAATATAATAGACAAGTAATACTAATGAAGGCTTAATCAGTACTTGTTATAGTTAATTACACAAATTATCTATATAACTTGGTATAATTAGTTCTTAAAGGATGTTTGTTCCTTGTTGGTATTTCCATCCACTTACAATATTATAATATCATATCCCTAGGTACCTTAAATGCATTTCAAATACCATTGGTATTCTAATAACCGTTGCATTTCAAATTTTTGAATTTACAACATTAGAAATTGGGATTTTTTGAAACTTTTAAAGATAATGAAGCCTTAAGACTTTGAAATGTGACCCAAATGAACTTATTAAGCATTATTAAAATGAAATCTAAACTATTATAAAATTGTAACACCAAATACCATCTTAGGCTCTTGTTTTGGTCCTAAGGCCTATTAGGCCTTTTAAGACTTATTACATATTTTCCATTTGCATTGCATGTAATGACCTTATAGGCCATTATAGGTGCCAATACATTCCAATTGATGTCTTTATAATATTGCATGTCTTTCTACAATTGTAACCCAATAAAACATAAACAGAGCATAATGATAGCCCTCTATGTTTTCAAACAATGCTTTGTAAAGAGGAAGTCAAAGAGGCTTAAGGATACAATAAAGGAGCATTCACTAAATGTTAAAAAAAGGAGGAGCCATCGAATTACACAATATACAAGTGTCTTAAGAGAAATATTATAGAATTAACATGCATATGAGGGTTTGAAGAGAAAATAGACATTGAAATAACTATCTTTATCAAATAAACCTTCAAAGTGATCATAAAATATTAAGAACATAGATATATTTCCATCAAAATGAGGATTCAAGATTACTATTTTTGTTGTTAACATTGAAGGAATCTATTTTTCCTTTTTGTTTTCCGAAAGCCTTCAAATAATATTTTTTCATAATACTTTACTTTGCATACAAGGAAAGAATGGATAACAAAAACTAAAATGCTCTATACCATTTCTATGCCAAGATTACAATTCAAACTATCATTTACATTCACTGTTCAGACTGTACCTGTGGACAGAGAAAGAATTTGTAGAAAATAGTTTTAGTTTTATTGATTGAAAACTTCTACATTGCTTGATCTCCCATCACAAACTCTACCTACCTTCTTCATATGCTCACCCATCCTTCATTAATCCTTACAAGGCTAGTTACCTCCCCGCCCAACCGTAACAATCAGTTACATTACTTTTACAGGTTAGTTACATTTTCAAATTTGTGAGGATTTGTTGTCTAGTTGACACTAAAGGGTCAACTTCAAAAAATTATAACCATTTAGGCCTTCTTAACAATTCATTAAACTTTGTAAAGGTTTATAACCCCATTAAATTCCTAAAAACCCCTTATATCTCCTACAAGCCTTACTAGGCCTAAATTGCCAACATGGGCAATCTACAACTTTGGCACTCTTAGTGATTTTACAATATTTTATTGGCTCTAGTGGCCACATTAAATTTATTATAGACCCTATAGACCTTTAGATCCCCTTAGTAGAATAGGATCAATAAGATGGCCCTTAATGACCCCCTAGGTGCATTTTGACCTTAAAATGCCATTCACCTCTATTACATGCCTTCATATGTTTAGGCTTTTGAAATTCAAATGTATCAAATAAAAAATGGACCATAGGTCCAATTACATTCAAATCTTGATATAAAGGGATTTACCCTTGAAAACTTAGTGAAAGAAGATTTCATTATAGTAGAAACTATGCCATCTCTGGCCTCTAATCCTTGCAAATTGACAAGCCAAATGCCTCCTTGACGACTCGAAGAATATCAAAAGCACAACAAAAATGTTATCCTACCTTTTATTGCTTTACAACTTGTTCCAACCCAATTTCACACATCACAGTTACAACTCCAAAAGCTCTCAATTGGAGAAGAATTACATGATCCTCAATTAGTGTATATATACACAGATTCAACAAATGGAACAAAAAGAGAGACAAACATGTATTAGCTTTTGAAAAGATAGAAGTGCAATCATGCCACTTTTATTGCAGTGGATTCCATCAGAACTCTACTTAATCTATCATAATTCTATTTTTTAGCACATTTTTTCTTGAGTAGTATTGGGATGGTGACTTCTTGAGAAGTTCTAGTGTCGCACACTTTTTTACTTGGGTGCACCAGGGCTGCATTGGGACTTGATCTCAGGGACACAAATAATACACCCAAAGAAACCTAGGCCGCACTGGGGGCACAACTTGGATGCACCTGGGCCACACTAAGAAACCCCACTAGCACTTGGACAAAAGAAGGTGGACACGCCAAATGGACTTGGGAGACTGTGGTGGAAGCAAAACACTTGAAACCCCACAAATTCAATAGAAAAATGTAGGCCAAGGGTCTTGATTGATCCTAGTTTAGGGGATTGGGAAAATAACCTATAAGGGTCTTAAAAGATGTAATAAGGCTATTAAAGCCTTTAAATATTGTCAAAAGCACTTGAAGTGCAAAACATTGCAATGTGCCTATATTGGCAATATGAGCCTAAAAGGCTTAGATGGGGTTAGTAGGGATTATGAGTTAGTTGGTTTGAAAAGGTTGTATTTAAAACATCTTATAAGTCTTTAGGGAGAGCATAAGATGTTATATTGTCAAGTTGACAACATTTGTTGTCAACTTGACAACTACCTTTATTCATATTTATGTTTAACAGTGAGTTTTCTGACTGTTACCAGACAGTTAGGTGGTTAGTTTTGGTTACTGTCAGTTTATTAGAGTATAGGAATTTATTTGTAGAGAGATCTACATGAGTAGAAGGGGGGAGATATGTGTGGATGTGTAATGGTTGAAGGTTGTAATCAAATAAAGAAATGAAAAAAATGGTTAGGTCTTGATTTGTTTCTATTTACTCATAAAATTGTATTATTCTATAAACTTAAGGCTCAGAACCCAAGTGTTTACTGACTGTTCCTGGTAGAGGGTTGTAAAACCAGTCACTGTTTTGAAGTCACCACGAATTAATAGGACTCCCCCACCTACTATGGTGACTATGACTTGTGGGGTGAGTCAAAACATGTATTATATGTACCTATAAGTGTTTGGTTGTAGGAGTATGTTTGGTTTAAAGAAGAGAGATCTTTTATTGAGACAAATTTGTATTTGAATAAGCAAGATGACTAGACCAGTCAAGGCCTGAGTGTTTTCTCCATGTGAGTGCCACTTTTTATGACTTGGATCATCATAATATGATCATATATTGGTGTTGGATCCACTGGAAGGGTCTTGAAGTGCTTGGAGGGGTCTAATAGACAAATCCCTAGATTATAGCACCTAGAAGTAAGGGTTTGGTGGCTAGGAGCATGGGTAAGTGGTAAAGCCTTGAAACCTTGAAAATATGTTATTTTTATCCATGAAGGAAGACTGTTTCTTTGTTGGGAGGTTGGGTTGTGAAAGGATTTAGTAGTTCCTTTGTTAGTGGAGGCTAATTAGGCCTAGGTGAGTGAGCAATCAGCAATAGAAGTGTTTAAAAATGGAAAGTTCTTTTTTGTTTACTACTTTTTTATTTATTGTGAATTGATTAAAAATGCTTAACCCATATGAGCATCAAAATGAGACTAATATCAATTTCTCCAAAAACCATGCTAGAAACCATACAGGAATAATATCATACAATATTATCCTTATTATCCTTCAGTAATCATACAATATTATCCTTATGATTTTTTTTAAAAGGAATAATATTAAATAATTACACTAATGGTTTATTAAATAATTAAACATGCTTTGAGATAAAATATGAAATCATAATCATTAGTTAGCTTTACTAATAATGGAATTCTGTCCCAATTCTTTTGGAATAATAAATTTCAAACTGAGATATGCTCATTATGGTGCCTTTTAATGGTATTCAACTATTCAACCATTGAGAAATGATTTTTTTTTTCCTCAAAATAATGGTTTAAATTTGCTCCCAAATCATCCCATGTAACTACGGAATTAACTGATAACCCCCTGAACCAAATCAGAGCTTTACCCTTCAACAAAGTTGCCAAAAGCTTCGAAGCAATATTTCATCGTATATATGACTACCCACAACTAATTATTCCATAATAGTGACATTATTTCATTCATTGATACTTTTGAAGGCTATTTATATAACAAATATTCATTGATGATATATATTTTTTCTGGTTGGTAAGGTTTTTGTATTATTATAAACATCAAATTACAAAACATCCACATCTGTCTAAACTTGCAATCTATCACAAAAATTGGGCATTTACCCATCCTTTCACACTATCCCTTCTATAGTTGTCATTTTTGACATTTTCGGGCATTTACCCATCTTTTCAGTCATATCTAAAAAAGTTCATTCCTAACATCGATAACTATAATCATATATGCCATTATAAAATAAGAGAAATACACCATTAAAAAAAAATTCAGAACATCAAAAAGGACATCTGAAGCATCGGCCTCCCTGTCTGCCTCTCGTCCTTCACTCGTAACATGCATCTAGGTCTGCATTGAGACTTTACATATTATCCATCCCTATTCACATTCAAAGTATGTGTTATTTTTAAATCACTATATTGATGTAACACCTGAAAAACTTCCCTTAAAATATTTTGAATTTGCCAAGTCGGAGAATTATTCTTTATTATTGCATCAATAACAATTTTTGAATCCCCTTCAATATGCTCTTTTTGTAAGCCCATCCTTCTGCAGAGCTTTACCGCCAATAACAATATTCTTTATTATTGCATCAATAACAATTTTTAAATCCCATTAAGAGAAGATAGTGTTAGGGTTTTTATTACTAACCATAGAGCTCATTATTTCTTCTATAGACACATTAATCTAGTGCATAAGTTGATCCTCATTTTCCATTATATCTTGGAAAATGATGTTTTTTTTTTGGTCTATAGCAGGTTTTTTGTAAATATTGAAATGATAAAAGTATTACATTTAGGATCTCTAAACCCAGAGAGTGACATAAACATATAATATGGAGGTTAAAAAATGCCATTTTTTCGGCCCTAGCCATGAAGGCTCCACCTTTAACTAAGAATATATGCAGTCATAAGCAAAAAAATACATAAATATAAGCTTCAGCAAGTATACACAGAGGCATCAAAAACCTAGGCTGAGCCACTCCATATATCAAAACTAGAGTTTACAATGTGCTAAGGAGTTGTAGTCGGGCATCCTAGGTAGAGCCACTCCATTATAGTGAACTGAAGTTTACATCACACAGAGAAATAATAGGCACATTTGGTAAAATTGGCCATAACATAGTAAGAGAGAAAAGAAAATTACTAACCAGTTAGAGAAGGCTATCCTGATCACCCACATTCCTTCCTAAAGCATCAACATTCCTTCTCCCTTGCCGTGGTCCTCTCCTGGCTCTCAGGACCTCCATGAAAACTGCTTAAATTCTGTCTTCTTCTTGGGCTCAGTGGTGCAGGAGCACCTCTATGAGGGCCCTCACCTTATTTTTTTTGGTATGTTAATGCTATGCAATTGGAATAAGAGTCACCAAGGAGTTTGACTCAATTTTGTTGTGTCTAGGCTTTGTGTTAGTCCTAGAGGTCTACTAGTCTTCTTAAGTTTGCTTTTCCCATTAGCTCAAGAAAAGTGTCAACTTGAGGTTTTTTGGTTCTTCTTGAGTAGTGGTATAGGAGTTAGTGTTACTGGTCATTTGATGCACATAAGTGCTTTGGAAGGCCTAGTAATGGTTTATTAAGATGTGTGAGCAAAAGTTGCTCAAAAGTTGCTAGCAACTTTTAAAAGTTGCTAAGTAACTTTTTGCTTTGTAATGACTACCTAGGTTAAGAGGCTTAATATTCCCTAAAAACCTAACACTAAATCCTAGACAAGCATATTTAAGAATTTCATAACACTAATGTACGGGTTGGATGTCATTTTGTGAAAGCTACAGTACGGAAGGAACAGACTGGTGAATTTTTTGAGAAAATAGTCACTGTGAATAGACTAAATATTGTGAATATATCTCTATTTTGTGTGAATCATGGTGTGCATCATGTGTTGGAGTGTTTTACCTTCATTTGTGTGTGGTAGTTTCAAATTTTAGTTTACTGTTATTACATTTCTTTACTTTTCCTGGTCTAGCCTACTCTCTGTCAGTTTTGGAGAGGCATGGAATGAAGGGGCTGTAAGTTTGGTTTCCACTGTGGGAACACCATGGTACTATGGACTCTGAAAGTATAGACCCCAATGAATTTATTCTACAATGTAGGGCCCTAGAGCAAGCAGACAAATGTTAGTTTGTTGAAGCCCTAGGCGAACTATGCTCAGTTCGGTTAGGGACAATCAGCACTAGGAGAACTCTACAGGACAGTGGGTGGAGTTTCAACACTTTCCCTTTTTAGGGAGTCTAATTACCTATGTGAATGTTGTCTAGTAGCAAGGAAGAGGTTTGGGAAGCCAAGGAAGGAGACTGTTGAAGACCTAGACAGAGAGGAGGTCTTTAAACCCTCAAAACCCTCATTTTTGCCATTTCACCTGTACGGTCACATGAGCACTTAAGACCTCAAAAATCCTTGAGACTGAGCCATAGGTATGACAATTCCTTAAGGCTAGTAAATTTGGTTTTGCATAGGGAAGGAGTAATAGTCCCTACAAATTCATAAGGAGGCCTAATTGGCACTTCCTTGTAGCCCTAGATTACAAAGGAACTACTGAATCAGGTGATCCCCAAAACCTATCAGTGCTTTGAAAAGGTGACCATAGCCATAAAAATTCCTTGGAACTCATTAGAACTCACTAGTATGATGTGGAGTAGGTCTGGAAGTAAAAATACCCTTATTGAGCCAATGTAAGGGTTAGTGCCTAAAAGCAAAGTTGGTCATGGTGATAGTTGAACTTGTGAAACTTGGTGGGGTTGTTAGGTAGGTCACGGGGTCCTTGAATGTATAAGGTATCCTATAGACCAATCATAGGTGTCGGGAGTACACTTGGGTCCTTGAAAAAGGATCAGAGCATAGACCAGCTAGTCTATCCTAGCCTCCTCATCAGAGTGGTATCAGAGCTACTTAAGGCTTGGGAAGTGAAAAGTGGATGTTTCAACCATCAGATGTATTAGTGGGAACATCACAAAAGAAGAAAATGGTGACTATTGCAGAGCTTGCTAAGAAGGTGGAAGATCAGGAGGAAGCAAATAGACTCCTACAGGAAAGGTTGTATCAGATGAAACAACTTTTGATTGATGTCCAAGCAAAAGTAGATAAGGTGAAAGATAGGATGGAGGAGCATGATGCCAAAGTGAAAGAGGAGAACATTGATGATGATGTACCTACACCTGATCCTCCAACCCAAGATGAGCAATTTCTTAAAGCCTTGAAGGCTATCACTTGCAAGGCACTTAAAGGTGTCCCATTACTGACTGGCAGGATGGATATAGATCTTGTGATGTAATGGCTTGAAGGTATGGAGAATCACTTTGAATGTGAAGAGATCTCAAAGGCACAAAAGGTCAAAGTGGCCAAATCTAGGTTGAGAGGACAAGCTTTAACCTGGTGGAACTACTTGCAAGGTGAAAGAGAGAAAGAGGGAAAGAACCCAATCTCTAATTGGAAAGCAATGGCTAACAAAGATAGGGAAGCATATCTACTAGCTGATTATGAAATCCAACAACATAGGAAGAGATTGAATCTCAAGTAGAAAGATATGGATGTAGCCACATACACTGAAGAGTTCCACAAGTTGAGATTAAGGTCCAAGATCAAAGAAGAAGAAAGTGTCAAAGTGGCAAGGTACCTAAGTGGTTTGAAATGGAGCATAGTAGAGGAGATGAGTTTGTTTACTCCTACCACCATACTTGGATCTCAACATATGGCACAAAAGATTGAAGACAAACAAAGAAGAAAACAAGAACCTAACTCCAAGAATAGGGGAAGAGGTAGAGACTCTAGAGGGGGTCAAAGGGGAGGTTCTAGTAGAGGTGGTGAATCAAGAAACCAAGGTGAGAGAATAATCTTGGAACAAAGTTGTTAGGAACCTATGTGTTCCTTCTGTTTATTGGGTTAGTGTAGTGTTGTTGGACGCATATGCTTTGTAAGTCGTCCCGTGAGTATATTTTATTATCCCACATGCATAGGTAGTATTACTTTTCTAGATCGTACTAGTATATAAGAGTAGATTGAGGCCTTT
>MU227971.1:2297053-2319107 GCA_018584345.1 Thuja plicata | reverse complement strand
CCCAAGCAAGGTAGAGGCAATCTTGAATTGGCCTGCTCCCAAAACAGGGACTGAAGTTAGAAGTTTCCATGGCTTGGCACAATTTTACAGGAAGTTTGTGAGGAATTTCAGTGGGATATGTGCACCAGTGCTTGACACCATCAAAGGAGGACTCAAAACCAAGTTCAAATGGACTGAGGCAGTTGAGAAAGCATTTCAAACATTGAAGCAAGAGGTAGATACCAAACCTATTTTACTTTTACCTACTTTTGACAAATTGTTCACCATTGAATGTGATGCAAGTGGTGTAGCAGTAGGGGGTGTATTGAGTCAAGAGGGAAGGCCTATGGAATTCTTCAGTGAAAAACTCAATGAGGCAAAGAAGAAGTATTCAGCTTATGACTTGGAGTTGTATGCATTGGTACAATCTCTCAAGAAGTGGAGGCATTACCTTTTGCCAAAAGAATTTGTTGTCTTTACTGATAATCAGGCTTTAAGCTATATCGAAACTCAGGAGAAGCTTAGTAAGAGGCATTTGAAGTGGATGGAATATCTCCAATCATTTACCTTTACAATCAAGCACAAGAAAGGGCAGCTCAACAAGGTAGCAGATGCCTTGAGTAGGAAGTTATTGACTGTCCAAGAGGTAAAACTACAAAGCATTGGAATAGCAGGTTTCAAAGATTTATATGAGGTAGATGAAGACTTCTCACAAGCCTACAAGGTGTGCCTAGAGTTTGAGAACCACTTTCATGGTGAGTTTGCAGATTACACCCTTCAGAATGGATTATTGTTTAAAGGTAATCAGGTTTGTGTACCTAGAGGATCCATGAGGGAAAATATGATCCAAGAGAAGCATAATGGCAGTCTTAGTGGTAATTTTGGCATAAACAAGACTTTGGAGTTAGTACAGAGGTACTACATTTGGCCTAAGCTAGAAAGGGATGTCAGGGGGTATGTTGAGCAATGTGGAGTATGTCAGAGAGCTAAAGGAGGTTCAAGAAATGCAGGACTCTATCAACCTCTACCAATTCCAAATAGGCCATGGGAGTGTGTAAGTATGGACTTTGTGGTTGGACTCCCTAAAACCAAATCAGGTATGGATAACATCTATGTTGTTGTTGACAGGTTCTCTAAAATGAGTCACTTCATTCCTAGTAAAACAACTCATGATGCAAGTTATGTGGCATATCTCTTCTTCAAAGAGATAGTCAGGATTCATGGACTCCCTTTGAGCATTTTGTCAAATAGGGACAGCAAGTTCATGGGCCATTTTTGGCAAACCTTATGGAAAAGGTTGGGAACTAATCTCTCTTTCAGTTCAGCATACCATCCTCAAACTGATGGTCAAACTGAGGTCATCAATAGGGTGCTTGGCAACTTGCTGAGGTGTTTGACAAAGGAGTATGGGAAGACTTGGGATCTTGTGATATCTCAGGTTGAATATGCTTACAATGATAGTGTGAACAGGACCACAGGAAGAAGTCCTTTTGAGATAGTTTATGGAAGACACCCTAGAGGAGTGTGTGAGTTAAGAGACTTAGGTTCCATGGAGTTGAAGAGTGGACAAGCTGAAGATTTCACCCAAACCATCATGGAGGTTCAAGAGAAAGTGAAGAAAACCATTTTGGAGTCTACTCAAAGGCTCAAGGATAAAGTGGATGAAAAGAGGAAAGAAGTACAGTTTCAGATTGGGGACTATGTCATGGTCCATCTTAGCAAAGCAAGAATGCAAAAGGGCATGCCTACTAAGCTATAGATGAGGAGAGAAGGCCCATGCAATATTTTAGCCAAATATGGAGAGAATGCCTACAAGGTGGACTTACCTTTAGATCTAGCCATCTCAGTGGTGTTCAATGTTGTAGACCTAATCAAATTTAAAGGTGATATCAGTCAGCAAGGTACAACTCCACCAAAGGTACTACAAGATGTGGATACTAATGTAATGCCTAAGAAGGAACCAGCCAAAGCAGAGAAGATCCTAGAATCCAGGGTGAAGAAGGCAACTAGGCATCAAATCTATATGGATCATCTAGTTAAATGGGCAGGTCAGCCTGAATCTGAAGCCACCTAGAAAGAGGAAGGACACTTCAAGAAGTTTGGGGTTGATCTAGCTCTTCTAGATCCCAAGGTTCCTTAGCTTGTACTGAGGGGGAGTATGGTGTAGGAGCACTTCTATGAGGTCCCTCACCTTAGTTTTTTTGGTGTGTTAATGCTATGCAATTGGAATAAGAGTCACCAAGGAGTTTGACTCAATTTTTTTGTGTCTAGGCTCTGTGTTAGTCCTAGAGGTCTGCTAGTCTTCTTAAGTTTTCTTTGCCCATTAACTCAAGCAAAGAGTCAACTTGAGCTTTTTGGGTTCTTCTTGAGTAGTGGTATAGGAGTTGGTGTTTAGTGGTCATTTGATGCACATAAGTGCTTTGGAATGCCTAGTAATGGTCTATTAAGATGTGTGAGCAAAAGTTGCTCAAAAGTTGCTAGCAACTTTTAAAAGTTGCTAAGTAACTTTTTGCTTTGTAATCACTACCTATGCTAAGAGGCTTAATACACCCTAAAAACCCAAAAATAACTCCTAGAAAATCATATTTAAGACTTTCATAACCCTAATGTACGGGTTGGATGTCAGTTTTTGAAAGCTACAGTACGGAAGGAACAGACTGGTGAATTTTTTGAGAAAATAGTCATTGTAAATGGACTGAATATTGTGAATATATCTCTATTTTGTGTGACTCTTGGTGTGCATCATGTGTTGGAGTGTTTTATCTTCATTTGTGTGTGGTATTTTCAAATTTTAGTTTACTGTTATTACATTTCTTTACTTTTCCTGGTCTAGCCTACTCTTTGTCAGTTTTGGAGAGGCATGGAATGAAGGGGCTGTAAGTTTGGTTTCCACCGTGGGAACACCATGGTACTATGGCCTCTAAAATTATAGAACCTAATGAATGTATTCTACAATGTAGGGCCCTGGAGAAAGCAGACAAACATTAGTTTGTGGAATACCTAGGCGAACTATGCTCAGTTCGGTTAGGGACATTCAGTACTAGGAGAACTCTACAGGACAGTGGCTGGAGTTTCAAAACTTGCCCTTTTTAGGGAGTCTAATTACATGTGTTAAGGTATTTTGGTAGCAAGGAGGAGGTTTGGGAAGCCAAGGAAGGATATTTTTGAAGACTTAGACAGAGAGGAGGTCTTTAAACCCTCAAAACCCTCATTTTTGCCATTTCACCTGTACGGTCACATGAGCACTTAAGACCTCAAAAATCCTTGAGACTGAGCCATAGGTATGACAATTCCTTAAGGCTAGTAAATTTGGTTTTGCATAGGGAAGGAGTAATAGGCCCTACAAATTCGGAAGGAGGCCTAATTGGCACTTCCTTGTAGCCCTAGATTACAAAGGAACTACTGAATCGGGTGATCCCCAAAACCTATCAGTGCTTTGAAAAGGTGACCATAGCCATAAAAATTCCTTGGAACTCATTAGAAATTAGTGGTATGATGTGGAGTAGGTCTGGAAGCAAAAAGACCCTTATTGAGCCAATGTAAGGGTTAGTGCTTGAAAGCAAAGTTGGTCATGGTGATAGTTGAACTTGTGAAACTTGGTGGGGTTGTTAGGTAGGTCACGGGGTCCTTGAATGTATAAGGTATCCTATAGACCAATCATAGGTGTCAGGAGTACACTTGGGTCCTTGAACAAGGATCAAAGCATAGACTAGCTAGTCTATCCTAGCCTCCTCATCACTCAGGCATCATCTGTTAAGGTTTTGAGTTACCTCCATTTGTCCTGCGCATCCCGCTAGTAAGCTACCTCATCCACTTTTCCCCACCACCATATAAAAGGGAATCTTCCATATATCAATCATTCATTTATGTCTACAAAGCATTCACTATAATCAAAACCCACACCAGGGACCGCCCACTCTAGAATGGATTCCAAATCCAACAGTAATTCCTTGTCAAAAAGGAATTCAACAACCTTTTTCACCTCCATTTCCTCTTCTCCAAGTTGGAGGGCCCAAGCAATGATTAGTGAAATTATGTCGACATTAGAGCTCCTTTTGGCATGGTGCGGTTGAAACTGGGTTCCTAATAAATCTAAAACTGCCTCTGCTATCCTATCATCCTTCACATTTAGCAAGCCTATAATTCTAGCCTTACTTGCAGACCCCTCAAAAGATTTATGTTGTTTACGGATCCGCACTACTACCGTAGCCTCCATTGTTTTAAACTACACCAATGAGCTCTACCTCTATTCAAATAATGACTACACTATGTAGGAGCCTTTAAAGCTTCAAAATTGCTAGTGTAAGGTTGAAGTAACCCTTACAACATTCCTTGCACATTTCTGTAGAGCCATTAATAAGAAATGATTGAATTTATGATCATTTATAGAGAATGTCATTCTATGAATTTAGGTCGTAGCCTCCATACATGATTTTTCTCTTTCCTCGCACATAGCTGACACCATCCAACATATTTCCTTGCACATGAATGCCAAGTTGCTAACAAAACTCAATAATCATTCATCTTTGTCAGAAGTTGATATGTTGTTGATCTAAGCTTTTTAAATGAAGCCATTGGAACCTTTTGTAAAGATCTGATTCAATTAATATTTTATGTGTTTATTTTAGAGATTTAATATTCTTTAGAATTCTTTTGGATCTTAACAAACACCACAACTAATATTCATAAATATTCAACTAATTTACATTGTAGCCTCCAACTGTTCGTTTAATTGAACTGGAAGGTTTCATGACATGAAGTCATGTCCCTTCAACAATTTTTTGATTCTAGAGTCTTAGCCTTTATTTGCATCTGAATTATAAGGTTTCACACCTAAAAATAAGATGTGTCCCTTCGATAGTTAATTGGTTGCTTATCCTCTTATAGCTACTCCAAGTCCATCATTTAAGGACAAATTTATCTAACTATGGTAGGTGAATTCCTCACCTATACAAGGTGACCCCTTCCTTGACCCTAATGGTTTTAGATCTGCCGATTACATTAGTTTAAATTATCTAACCTTTTACCAAATTCGTTTGTGCATATCAGGGATGCAATCATGACTTCCATGAGATCACATTTCTTTGAAGCATTTTAACAAAACATTATGACCTCCTGGTGTATGGTTCCACAATTTGCATACATATCTAGTCCGAATCCTCCATTCTGCACATGTTTCATCGATGAATTTGACATGCACAAATTTCTTATCATTTCATCTATATTTAACGAACTAATGTCACAAAAATCATCTAATAATAGATATATATATATATATATGTATATGTATATATATGTATATGTATATATGTATGTCTATATGTATGTGTGTGTGTGTGTGTATATATATATATATCTTTATTTGTTTTGTTGTTGATGTTCACTATGTCGTACTCCCCGTTGATGATCATTTCATGAGGAAATATCTTGATGGATTGCAGGCTGCAAGCTAGGGCATCATGTATTGTTTATGATCTCATTGTTTAATACTAGCATTGTTTATCTTGTGATATTGCTATCTTGATTCAAGTGTATAGTTTTTTGAGTCAAACTCATTGACCCGTGTTTCATCCATGAATTTGACATGCACAAATTACTTATCATGTCACAAAAATCATTGATGTGTCGACAATTACTTGCAAGAGTGTAGGTGACACATGGTTCAACTCCAATTCATACAATTGGGAGTACCCAAGAAAGTGAGTAGACTCTAAATATAGCAATATTTTGGCCACGAATATAACAAGGATGAAGCATGATGAGGAATGGAGATAGCAAAGAAGAAATTAGCCGTACATGTAGTGAACATGGAAAAGGGTATAGTAGAGCCTACTCGTCTTTCCTGGGTAGTCCCAATTGTTTCAAGAGGAGAAGAAGCAATGAGAGGAATTGTCAAAACATCAACAATTTTCGTGAGATTAGTTTGTTAACTGCAGCTGATGCAAGGCAATTTGTGAATGTCCAACTATACACTTGAATCTTGATAGCAATATCAAAATTTGACATGATCCCAAATGTAGATGCCTTTACATGAATTTCAATGTGTGGTAAGGACTAAAATTCCTAATCACAACTATGTATATGGTTTCCATCAAGTGCAGTTAGGATGTTGCATTTACATGCTGTTCAGATTCATTATATCATCAAATATAAAGCATTCTCATTTTGTACAGTGATTGACAATAGCATTTTGCAATTTGATTTGAGATGTTGTCTACATGATTATTATGTTTCTTTTTATTTCAATTATAATTAGTATGGATGAACAAAATAATCAACTAAATAAAATGATATGTTGGAATCACAAAGCAATATTTATCGATATAGCGTTGATGGCTTCGGTCAATGTGCCTAAGTGTCAATGTGGTGTTGGCCCTTGTGTGTTGAAGATGTCACACACAACAAGTAATCCTAGGCGTCAATTTTTGGGTTTCCCAAATAGGAAAAAGGTCTGGATATGGAATTATATTTTATATTTAAAAGTAATGTGACAAGTAATCATTTTAGGAAGAACCGATGTAGATTTGGTATTGCAAGGAAATAATGGATGTCAATACTTTCAGTGGTTAGATGAAATGACATTTACATCTACCCCATCTACGTCTATACCTAATGTAGGAAATGATTGCAACTTGTGCAAGGCTCGAGAGGAAGCTAGTGTCGTCGAGATTGCTTCAATGGCGAAAGCAGAAATCATGTTTCTACGATGCCTTCTTTGTGTAGTTTGTGCAATACTTTGTTGGGACCATATGCATAAATGTGATTAATAGAGGACTATTATAGATAGTGAAACTTTTTTAGAATTTCATGTAGATACGTTAGACATATTTTGATAAAATCACCCTTTGTTAGTTGTAATATGTATCTCCTCTCATGCAATTATAAATCTTGTAGGTTTGGGATCATGGATATTATGACCTTAATATCTTACAAGAATTGGTTCTCCATCGTAGTTACAAACCATTGGGTTTAATGAAAACAATAATAATATTCAGAATATAGTCATGTGTATTATTTAAAGTTATCCTATGAAATGCTATAAGGGAATAGTGATTATCGAAGCCTTGATGTCTCACACTGTAGCAGCACCCAAAGAACAATGTATTACTACTAAGAGAAATATAGAAATGTAGCAACTCTAGTAAATATGACTACACTCAAAATATAGAATTATAGACTAAGCATGGACACCACACATGAACTATTGGGAGAATGTCAAAGACAATCGACTCATTAAAGAATGACAATAAAATTTAAATCAAATGCAATTGTTGGGTCCTAAGCCAAGTTTGTCAACCTTTGTAATGTTATCCCTGTCATGTTCCATGAAAATAGTATATGAATATCCTTTGAAGCATAAAGAAATGGATTTTTGTCAGATGTTGTGGTTGCAACACCGTAACAGGGATATACGTCTTTTTTTTAACATAATATTCCAAGGATATGTAGTTATATACAAGAAGCTATGATGATATTGAAAATATTTATAAGCTTTCAAGCCCTTTTATCTTGTTGAAGTATAGACGATTCCACAACCTTTGCCTTGATTAAAGTCGTGTGAGATATCTTGGTGAAAAATGCTCTGAGGAGAGATGCACGCACAATACAATACGTGAAAATTGCAAAATTATGCTAACAACGAGAATTGGAAGTGTTTTCAAGGAAGCATTGGCATTATAGTGGAGTAATTTGTTTAAATTCCCCATAAGAGATGTTGTACCAAGTAGTAAATTTGAATAATTATGGTTTGTAGGAAATTGAATTTGTAGAATCGGGCATTAGAAATTCTCCAGCTGGTGCAAAGAGTAGGTTATATATATATATATATATATATATATATATATTTTGTAACCTTTACCAAAATCTTCTCCTCCTATACCGATATGGAGTTTTAAAAACAAGTGAAAGGCATGTGAAATACGAAAGAAAAGACAAAGCATGGGAATTGTTTTGATAGAATTCCTATATAGAGATGACATTTCAAGTGATGATGCCTAATAAGAGCATGAGAATTATTTCGTCAAAAGCCTCCAAATAATGTGGTCTCATTAAATTCCATGATTAGAACTCAAAATATGGGAATGGTTTTGTTGAAAAAATTTAAGTGTGCAAAGACAAAATTCTTGTAGTGTATATGCCTGCAAAATAATGAGGGTGAAGCTAGTAAAACATTTAATGAAATGACCCAATGAGATATTTTTTGAATATAGAAACCTTGAAGAAGATGCAAGTTGCATGAATTGGAACTGTATCTACTCATAAATGTGAATGCAATCGACTATTATGGGAATTATGAAATTCTCTACCAAAATTGAAGTTTCCACGCATGAGTCAAGTGACGTGGTACAAGAAATAATTTTTGGATTTCTCTCCATGGTCTTTATCTATCTAGATAATGAAGAAGAAGAATTTATACTGAAGGAGGATTTTAGAAGAAACTGAAATTTCACATATCATAAAATTAAAGAGTATCAGATATGTCAGATGTTACGAGACGTGAAATGAAATTTAAGAAAATTGAATGACAAACTAGTTTCTATTATGAGACAAAGAGGATAAGTTTGGAAAATGATCAATTCTAAGGTCTTAAAAGGTTATCTAAAGCAAGGCATCTAAAGATGGAAAGATGTTGATTAACTCATGAATATTTGATGGAGATGATCAAGAATGAGTGATACCGACTATCATGATTGTAGAAATGGTTAGATCAGTTATTTTTTTGTCATTGATGTCAAGCAATTGATTAATTAATTTTTATTATGTTACCATATCTTAAGAGGATAAGTTAAATGGGTGACAAATACAGATCAGACAATGATGATCAAGTTTTTATCTACTATATATATAATGTTATCAAATCGGTACATTTGATTGATCAAGTTAGGAACTACAATCAAATAAGTTATGACTTAAAGAGTTACTTTACCGAACTAGACTGAGTCTATCGGTAGAACATTATGTGAGATAGTTACAGTTACCGATAACCAAGCATCAAAGATGATTTACAAACTAAGAAGTGAAAGAAGTTAGTTACAGATTTGAAAAGCAAGTTTTACCAAGTACAATATAATGATATGGATAAGGAAATGAATTAAATGAAGTTTTTTACAATTGTAAAGGAAGAAAAATGGATTGGATAATGGTGTAGAGGATGAAATGGGATGGGGTGTTGCTAATTTCCTTTACTTTACATTTAATTGAATTGTATGGTTTGTGTGTTGTTGTAGGAGGAAGGAAGATAAGATGTTCCTCTTTTATCTCCAAATGCACAAATGAAAGATCCAAATTGATTAACCCAAAAGGAGGATCAATGCATAAATGAATCAACCATTTGGAAATGAGAGAAAAGAAGTTCTTAAATTCCATTTTATGAAAAGGAAGATATGATATATTGAAGTAATTGAAAAGAATGAGATGAAGTACCAACCTTAAAGTATTACACATATGAAGAATGTGCTTTCAGAGGATTGTACTCTATTTCTAGAAAATATGAAGTATGACCTGGAATAGAAACGCAGAGACAAACAAAACCCATAAATATTTTCCTGATCTGACACTATCCTTAGAAAAAGGTTAAACTTGACCCACAAACGTCACTGCTGACCCAATAATCTCAACCCTGATCCACGCTGCCTCGACATAAAATCTATTTTCAGGTTCTGATAGTTCACTGAAAAGGGTATCCAGATCTGGGTTCAAATCCACAGTCCCGAACCTATACCTTTAAGAAAAAGAGATTTGTTTGTTGGGGGGGAGGGTTTTCCTTAGTCAAACCCTAATTGAGGATTTAACCTTAAAGTCAATAAAGTATAGAATGCTAGCAAGTAGTAGAATTGAATCTAACAATGAAGTTATGATATTTGATAGATATGCAATTATAATTCAAATTGAAACAAGTATGTAGATATGAAAGCATGAACTTTAGAAACCATAAACCTCCATGACTGTATGCTTGAAATCCACCTCGAAAAGAGGATGAATGATTCTTGAGGATGTACAACGTATCTTGAAACAATATCACACCATCATGATGGCTAGATCTTGGGCTTGAATGATAAATCTTGAATGCTTGAACCAAATCCCTTCAAAGGCTTGAAAGCTTGAATCCTTGATCTTCAATGGAGAATTTGAATGCTTGAGAGGAATAATTGAACACCTTGAAAGCTTTAGAACATGTAGAACAATGGATGCTTGAAAGACTTGGACCTTCCTTTAGATTGCTTCATAATGGTTCTCAATTGCTTGATGATGCTTGTTCATGGTTAGTGAGAATTAGAGAAGAAGGCTCCCTTTTATATGAAACTAGGGCACAATATTCTACCGAGGGTGACATAGGATATTTAAATTAGAATTAAATCATATATCCCTAGGAGAGGACCTATATTAAATATATTTTAGGAATCATCACTTTGAAACCCGAAACAACTGACTCGGAAGTGGGAAAAATGAATTTTGGATGACCTCCGGCAGCCGACAGACTTCCAAATTTGAAAGGGGGACCCAGGCCAAGGTGAAGGTCAACCCTGACCTAGGTCAGGGTTGAGGTTGACCCTGAACTAGGTCAAGGTAGAGTTTTACCTTGACCTAGGGGGCCAGAACCTCTAGAAGATATGCCAGATGGGATAGAAGGTGCCCGACAAGGCCCAATCAAGGTCCTAAACAGGCACAAAAGTAAGAGATGATGTAGAAATGAGGGGACAATATGATGGTGGTCAAAAAAATCCCCTAAGGAGGCCTAAATATTATTATCATGGAAGTGCTTCCATTTTAAGATGATACATTAAGCACCCACTTTAGCGGTAGTATAGAAATCGAACATACTTGCGGTAAAGTTAGAAGAAAAGATTCTTGGTGGATTGAAACGAGGTAGAATATCACTAAGTCAAGGACATGAGCCCCCAAACAAAGGATTTTAACTCAACATACATGCATAAAGATATGAAAGCAAAGAGAAATTAGTCACAGAAAACATAGATGATTACATAAGTAAGACAAGAACAATACCATAGATAACATAGCTTCATGATCTAATCCTATTAGCATGAAAGCGAAAGAGAGAAAAGAGAAAGTTATAACCTTTCCTAGTAAGATGGCCACCTTACCATGAATCACCAAGGAGGGAGAGCCCAGCAGGTTCACCCATAAACTACGCTTGTAACTGTAAATGCATCTTCTGACGGCTTTGAAAATATCCATAGATCCACATTCTTGTATCACTATGAAATATAAAAAAGCGTGTCTTTTCAGGATTTAGAAACTTATGTCTGTTACCCTCCAAGGATTTAGTATATTGAAAAATAAAAAAAGTGTCCATATCTCTTCAGGATTTAGCAATTTATGTGTGTTACCTTCTGAGGATTTAGCAAAAATAAAAATAAAAATGTGTTTCCCTTAAGGATTTAGCAACTTATGTGCATTACCATCCGACGATTTCGCAAAAATAAAATAAAAATACGTGTCCCTTCAGGATTTAGCAACTTATGTGCGTTACTTTCTGAGGATTTAGCATGTTGTAAAATGTAAACTAATGCGAACTATAGTATAATGGAGACCCTATATATTCCCCCCTCCTTATCATTACTACCCACTAGGTAGGATAAGGAAGAGAAAAAGAAAATAATATGTACTTCACAAGGTAAGGAGATATCCAACTTAACAACAATATACAGTATATGCTTAGCAAAGGGTATTGACCCTTACCTCTAAGAGCATAGATAATAGTGAAATGGATATGTCACTTATGGAAAAAGAATCCTCAAAAATGAAGAGATCTTATCATCAATAAACCCACCATAGAGGAGTGCTTAGGATAAAATGTCATCTTCCAAAGAGAAGAGGGACCAAAGATCAAATAATCAAGCCCTCTGTAATAAAGAGGAAGAGAAATCTTAGGATGAAGGAATTAAACTTTAACCCAAAGAAAGAGAAAGAGTTTATAAAGAACATAATTTTCCAAATAAAAAAAAGGTGATGACCTAGGACAATCACCTCTCATATAAGAGGGTATCCATAGCCAAAACAAAAATATTTATAAGGAATTAATATTGTAGAATAAACAAATGCCACTAAGCTAAGGAAAGTAGATCCTTAGATAGAGGCAGAAGGAGAAAATACCTTGCCCCCCAGAGATGAAAGAAAGGGATATAGAAAATTATATCAAGAGATGTTGTAGCAAAGAGATATCTTTAAAAAACAAATGTCCTAGAAAAGATATCATGGTTGAAGTAATAATAGGAATTTAGAAGGATAGAATATAGAAAGAATAACCAATTAAACTCAAAAAAATTACATGCTAAGAGCATAATGGATCCTAGAAGATTGAAAAAAAAAGACCTCTTGCCCCCCAGTTAAGAGACGAGAGGAGACATATAATCTAATCTATAGAAGAATGAGGGGAATGCCCTATGTCAAAATTATGAATAAATTGTAATACTACACAAGAATGGGATATAATTCCTAAAGAAGCTCTTTCTCTAACATATAACTTGAAATGCACACAATCAGAAAGTAAATGTTTATTACTATAGTGAAAAGGAAATGCATTTTTTGGGATAGGTTTAAAGATTTATTTCTTGGAATTCATTAGCTAGACATACACTCTCTTAGACACATCTTGAGGAGTATCAGGATGGTCTAAGGTAGGTTTTGGAAGAAGAATATGAAGAGGAGTATGGTAGCTAAGACCAGCCACATTGAATTTAGAAGGTGGGAAGCCTATAACACACATATCTTGTTTAATAGATAAATGAATCAGGTTTTTAATGTCATGTTCATTAACACCAAGCACTAAACCCTTATAACCTTGTTTATCTACCATAGTGTATCCAGTAGTGTACCTATCTTGTAAAGATTCTATGAGAGATGATTGAATATGATGCTCATGAGAGAATATTGTGTAAGGTGGAACAATAGTTTTAGGAGAAGTTTCTTTGGATTTCCCTTTAATATCATAATGGGAGAGATAAGAAGGGGAAGGTAAATCTAGGAATTCTTGCACATCCTCATCCTATATCATAGTTTGAGCCTCAACAAAAGTGTGAGAAGAACTAGGGATTGAAGATGGGAGAATAGGAGTAGGATAATTAGGAATTGGATAAGGAAATTTAGGATTATGAATATTAGGCAATGGGGTATCATCTACCAAATTATTCACATAATCCAAAATAGCAATAAGTCCACTACACAAATCCTTAATGAAAGTTTTGAAATTAGGGAGACTAGTATTACTCAATCTTAAAATAGTATAAGCAAGTGAAACATGAAGATTAACAAACATGATTAAATAGATGATACTCTCATAGACATCATAAGTACTATAAAGAGATGCTAAAATAAGCATAATAAGAAAAATAGTCATACACCAAAAGATCTTCATAATGAATGAAATGCAAGAAGTGTTTTTATATTTTTATGATGATTTATTTAGATTTTTTTTATTTTTTATTTTAAAATGCAAGAGCATAAAAGGAAACTAATTTAATATGCATGCAAGAGATAATGTAAGAGGCAAAGAATCTAACACCAACAAGAAAGAGTTGTCTATCATGGGTTCACCAAAATGTAAAGAAAGAAAAATGGATTGGATAATGGTGTAGAGGATGAAATGGGATGGGGTGTTGTTAATTTCCTTTACGTTACATTTAATTAAATTGTATTGTTTGTGTGTTGTCGTAGGAGGAAGGAAGATAAGATGTTCCTCTTTTATCCCCAAATGCACAAATGGAAGATCCAAATTGATTAACCCAAAAGAAGGATCAATGCTTAAATGAATCAACCATTTGGAAATGAGAGCAAAGAAGAGGTCTTAAATTCCATTTTATGACAAGGAAGATATGATATATTGAAGTTATTGAAAAGAACAAGAGGAAGTAACAACCTTAAAGTATTGCAGATCTGAAGAATGTTGTTTTCGGAGGTCTATACTCTGTTTCTGGAAAATTAGAAGTATGACCTAGAACAGAAACGCAGAGACGAACAAAACCCATAAATATTTTCCTGATGTGACACCCTCCTGAGAAAAAGGTCAACCTTGACCCATAAATGTCACCACTGACCCGATAATCTTGACCCTGACCTGCGTTGCCTCAACAGAAAATATATTTTCAGATCCCGATAGTTCGCTGAAAAGGGTATCCAGATTTGAGTTCAAATCAACAGTCCCGAACCTGTACCTACAAGAAAAAGAGATTTTTTTTTTGGGGGGAGGGATTTGCCTTAGTAAAACCCTGATTTAGGAATTAAACTTTAAATCAATAAAGTACAGAATGCAAGTAAGTAGTATAATTGAATCTAACAATGAAGCTATGATATTTGATAGATATGTAATTATAATTCAAATGTAATCAAGTATGTAGATATGAAAGCATGAACTTTAGAAACCATAAACCTTGATGACTGTATGCTTGAAATTCACCTTGAAGAGAGGATGAATGAGTCTTGAGGATTTACAAAGGATCTTTAAGGAAGACCACACCATCATGACGGCTAGATCTAGGGCTTGAATGATAAATCTCGAATTCTTGAACCAAATCCCTTCAAAGACTTGAAAGCTTGAATCCTTGATCTTCAATGGAGAACTTGAATGATTGAGAGGAAGAATTGAACACCTTGAAAGCTTGAAAAAATGTAGAAAAATGGATTCTTTAAATACTTGGACCTTCCTTTACATTTCTTGATAATGGTTTTCAATTTCTTGATGATGCTTGTTCATGGTTAGTGAAATTGAGAGAAGAAGGCTCCCTTTTATATGAAACTAGGGAAAAATCTTCTAAGGAGGGAGACATAGGATAATTAAATTCCAATTAAAGCCTTTACCCCTAGGAGAGGACCTATATTAAATATAATTTAGGAATCATCACTTCAAAACTCGAAATGGCTGACCCGGATGCAAGAAAAATGAATTTTGGATGACCTCCAACAGCCGACAAACTTCCAAATTTTAAAGGGGGACCCAGGTCAAGGTTGAGGGTGACCCTAACCTATGTCAAGGTTGAGGTAGACCCTTACATAGGTTAATTTCAAGGTCAACCTTGACCTAGGGGGCCAAAACCCCTGGAAGATATGCCCAATGGGATAGAAGGTGCCTAGAGAGGCCCAATCAAGGTACTAAATAGGCACAGAAGTAAGAGATGATGCAGAAATGAGGGGAAAATATGATGGTGGTCAAAAAAATCCCCTAAGGAAGGCTAACCATTCTTATCAAGGAAGTGCTTCCATTTTAATACGATACAACAATATCTGTGAACGATAAAATTCAAAAAGAAGATCTAAGCCAAAGATCAAATGATTAAACAGAATTATGAGACTTCCAAGAAAAGTTACAAGTTCCTAAGTAAAAGTGAAATGGTTTACCAATTTGAGAAATGTGAAGAAGATGATCGAATGGTTGAGCGTAAATAAAGGAAAATCAAATTAAGGAGATTAAGAGGAAAAGTATGTCTATATAAAGAATGAGAATTACACAGAGTGTAATGATGCTGACAAATTAAACAGAGAAGAAAACGAAGCTGAAGAGAAAAATTAACCAAGCATAACATAGAAAGACAAACTTAAGAAATCTATAGTTTGAGCAAGAGATAAATGGAATATGAGATTCCAGTAACCAATTGATCATAAAGGATCTAATACAAGCAAAGTTATTTTCTATATTTACATATCAAAGTTTACTGTTGCTTATTAATATTTGTAATAGAGAAATATCTTAACCGAGTGGATTTAACCATCCTATTTGTAAAACCTATACTTAGGTGACATTCCAAAAGAGTGTTTAAAGACCTCTAATAAGGCCACTCCTAATATGGTGAAGATATTAACGAATCTGAGGTAAATCCTCTAACAGGGTCGCATTTAGAAAATGTGTTTATAATCTTTAACAAGATAAGTTCTTATGTGAGCCTACTTCAGAAGGGTACATTTCTATTGTAGGTTACAATTCCGAGAGAGTGTTTTCCCAAATTGGGATTCCACATTAAATTTGGTGTCAACCAAGTTATATCTTTTGTTTACATGGTTAATCTGATGTTGCTAAGTTTGAATGATTGATTGATGCTTATATTATTGATTTATTTCATGGATTGGTTATTTACTTTATTAAATTTTAATCAGTGAATCAGTGAGTTCATTTTTAAGTGTTTAAGTTTTGATTTTTCTGATTCACCCCCCCCCCCTAGTCAGAAAAACAATTGGTATCATAAATTTTTTACTCCGAAGTGATAATTTTTAAAGGACTTGAGTCAAGATCTAAAGATGTATAATAGGGAAGAACCAAAGATGAATAGGGATCATTTCTCTACATGGAAAAGTATAATGAGGTTGCATGTGTCTTGAGTAGAAGAATATGGAATTCACTTTATTAAAAATGAATATGTAGCACCAACCACTGCACCTATGACTACTAGTGAGGAAAAATAGAAACAAGAACACACATACAAGTTATTATTGAGATTGCATCTACACTTACCACCTAGGAATATGATGATCTTGATGGCTGCACAACTTTGAAACAAATGTGGGATAAACTTATTTTGACCTATGGTGAAGATCAACATGTTCAGAAGGATATAACAAAAACCTTGAGAGGAAAATTTGACTCTATGAGGATAAAGGAAGGAGAGAACATAATACAGTATAGTACAAGACTTAAGACGACTGTTAATTCTATCAGAGGATCTGGTGGTATCATAACATAGGATGATGTTACAAGCAAAATATTATGAACCCAGATACCAAGTTATGCTATTCGTTTATCTTCTATACAAGAGTTGAGATCTATACCCTAGATGAATGTTTCACTTGATGCTACAATTGGTAAGTTAACTACATTTGAGCTAAATAATTTTGACAATAGTATGCCTGCTACTTATAAAGTTGAATATTCATTTAATTCTACTTTTACCACTGGAGAGTCTAGGGGAGATGATGCTAGAGATTGACATTTGATTAGTGCTAGTGAGAAATTTTATAGTTCTACTAAAGGACTTGAAGATTTATTTACTGAATGTGATGAGAATGAAAGAAAATTTGAAGCTTTGTTGGCTTAAAGGCCACAAAGGGGAAAAGGAAAATACATAGGTAAGTTACCCTTGAAATTTTTTAATTATGATAAAGTTGGTGACTTTGCATCTAACTGTCTGGAGAAAGATAAGGAAGAAAAGAAAGATAACAAAGTTAAGGACAAAAGAGAAAAATAATTCAGGAGATACAAAGACTACAAAAAAAGGGGTAATAAATTATGTCATATTGCTAATGAAGGAATAAGTGATGATGATTCTTTTGATAGTAATGAGGAAAAAAAGTTGTTAATGTTGCTATAAAAGATGATCCTGATGAAGAAGTACCTAGAGCCCTAATATCATGAGTATGTAAGAATGAAACATGGATTATAGATAGTGGTTGTTCACATCACATGACTTGTGACACGTACTTAAGTTTATTTCCTTGTAAAAGCATGCAGGAGGTTATGTTAGATTTGGTAATGATGATCCATATCATATCAAAGGAAAAGGATCTATAATTCTAATGAATAACACAAGATGTGATGATATTTATTGGGTTGAAGGAATAAAGTATAATGTGTTGAGTGTTGAACAAATAAAAAATACAGGTCACCAACTAGAATTTCAATATGGAAAGGTAAAAGTATTTGATGAAAAAAGCAATCTGATTTCTACTCGAGAACAATCTAAAGTAATTTATTTTATCTTGATACTTCTATGAAGAGTTTCCTATATTCTAAATGTGAAGATATTTGGTTATGGCACAAAAGGCTTTGTAATTTTAATTTTGACAACATAATCAAAGTGAGTAAGAAGAGTAGAGTAATAGGACTACCGAGACTTGAAAAAATAGAGAATGCTAAGTGCATATAATGTCAGATGGGCAAGATTACTAAATCTATTTTTGCAAGAAAAACTTATGTTACACAATAAATTTTGGATTTAGTTCATACTAGTTTATGTGGACCAATGAGAACTCAAAGTTATTATGGAGATAGATATTTTATTTTATTTGTGGATGATTATTAAAGAATGATGTCTATAATATTTTTTAAAGAAAAACCATATGCATTTTAAATGTTTAAGTGGTATAAGGCCTGAGTTGAAAAAGAAACTAGAAGACAGTTGAAATGTCTGAGATCTGATATTCTGATAGATTCTAGAGAAGGAAATTTTTACTCAAAAGGAGAAGAAGGGATATTCTTAGGATATTCTACAAGGAGTACAACTTACAAATGTTTGAATAAGATTACTAAAAAAATGCTGGAAAGTGCAAATGTAAGAATTAATGAATTTGCAGAAAGGAATGATGGAGATAGTAAGAAGGAATATGATGATTATGATAAAATTGTATATGTACAACATGATTCCCCTGATACTTTACCAAGACCACATATCGAGGAGGAATATGAAAAAGGAGTTCCACAACTAAATGTTGATATTGAAGAACCAAGAGCTACCGAGCCTATTTTGGCTAACTATGTGAGAAGACGCCATTCCTCAAGAAATATTATTGGAAATAAGGATGCTGGAGTGATGACCAGATGCAAGGTAAGAGACAATACATGTTTGATATCTAAATTTGAGTCTAAGAAAGTTAAGGACATGCTAGATAATCAAGATTGGATGAAAGTAATGAAAGAAGAGTATGATCAAATTGAGAAGGAAAAGACATGGACATTAGTAACCAAGCCCAAAGACAAAATTTTTATTGGTACTAAATGGATTTTAAGAAACAAACTGAATGAGCATGGAGAAGTAACCTTTATCATTTCAGTAGTGAGCTCTTGGACAGTGAGTAATCAGCCCTAACAGGGTTATCTATAAAAGACTCCTAATAGGGTCCAACCTTTGAACAAATCTCTGTAATTCTTGCATTGTAAAGATCAACTCCTAACAGGGTTGTAAGATCTTCTAATAAGGATTATTATAAACAAGTGTAGTTCTTTGTGGGTGCTAATTCCCACTGGGGTTTTAACCTATTTTGGGTTTCCCCGTAACCAAAATTGTGGTGTCATTATCTGTGTTATCTTATTGTGTTTATAAGTAATGTTATTTTGTACTTAACTAAATAAAGAATTGAAACTAGTAGATAACTGATTCACCCCCCCCTCTCAGTTATCTCTTGGGACTATTCCTAACAATTAGTATCAGAGACAAGTGCCTTGGAAAGAAAGTTTAACAACTTGAGGTTGATCAGATGGCGTACTTCAGAAAAGAGATTCCCAAGTTTGGAGAGAATTATCTTGACTGGAGGAACAAAATGATAGCACATTTGCAGTGTGTTGGTTTTGAGATTTTTTATGCAGCTACTCAAGAAATTGAAGCTCCCTCTCTAAAAGACCTTTGAGAAGAAGATGCTACCAGTAAACAAAAGGAAGTATTCACCACTAATTCAATTGCCAAGGAATCCCTTATAAGTGCATTATCTGACAGTGAATTCTCTGAGATTAAGAAACTAGACAAAGCTTACACTATATGGAAGTATCTAGAAGTCATGTTTGAAGGAGATATCCAAGAAAAGAACGCGCGCAGAAAGACAAGGAAAAAGTAATATAATAATTTAGTGATGCTACTTGAAGAAAACATTAGAGCCTACAATCAAAGGATTAATGAAGTACTTTTAGAATCAGAAACAATGAAGGAGAAATTACAGAGGAAGACATAATGGATAAATTGATGACTACATTGACAACATATTATGAGAGAAATATAAACATCTTAAAATGAGACTATGAAATTTTCAAAAGACTTAAAGAGAGTGACCTTGATCAGAAAAATTTCAGAATTTGAGATTTCAAAGTTGAAAACAGAACCTAAAAGTGAAACAACCTTCAAAGCATCAGTCCATGGTAAGAAACATTTGAACACTTTTGGTAATTTTAATGATGCTGATGAAGATAAAGAACTACAAGAAATAATTTCTATGACTACTAAGAAAGAAAGAAAAGGAAAAGGTAAATATGAAGGACAATTACCATTCAAATGTTTTTCATGTAACAAAGTTGGTGAGTTTTCATCCAAGTGCCCTACCAGAGTCAAGAAGTTCAGAACAAATTACAAACCTAAATATACAAAGGAATGCTAGCATGCTGAAGATGGAGTGACAGATCAAGATTCAGTAGAAGATGAAATTGGATTACTTGAAATTGAAGAGATTAAAATTTTTTTGAAGATATGGACATTGAAGATGAAAAGAAAGCACAAGAGTTGGCATTATTTTAAACATCAGACATTAGAACAGGATGGATCATTGACAGCGGGTGTTCACACCACATGATAGGAGACAAAGATAGACTTGTACATCTAGATAAGTACAAAGGTGGTATGGTTATATTTGGAGATAACACTCCTGAACTGATCATAGGTAGAGGAGTTATCACTTTAGATGGAAAGAACAAAACTTAAGATTTTATGTATGTTGATGGTTTACATCATAACATACTGAGTGTTGGGTAGTTTCTTGACAAAGGATATCAGTTGGAATTAAAAAACAAGAAGCGCATAATTAATAACAAAGAAGGAGATATGATTGCATCATGCTCAAAGACTAAAGGTAATTTTTTTCAGCTCAATTCATAAGTAAGTTGTTTTTAAACAAAATTGGATGACAGTTGGTTATGGCACAAAATACTTTGTCATATCAATTTTGACAATATTGTAAAGATAAGAAATTTAAAGGAAGTAAGAGACCTTCCTTGTATTCCAAGTCCAGTTGATACTATGGGTAGGGAATGTGTGATGGGAAAGCATGTAAGGAGCTCATTCAAAAGTAAACATAACTTAGCAGAGAACAAATTGGATCTAGTGCATATAGACTTATGTGGACCTACTCAAACAAGATCATACTATGGTGAAAGGTATTTTATTTTGTTTGTTGATGATTTTTCTAGAATGATATGGGTTGCGTTCTTAAAGGACAAATTTGAATCTTTTGAGAAGTTCAAAATATTCAAAGCTACAGTTGAAAATCAGTTTGGATTGAAGTTAAAATGTATGAGATCAGACAAAGGATGAGAATTCACCTCTGACAAGTTTTATGAGTATTGCAAATAACGTGGGATCAAAAGATAGCTAAGTGCACCTAGAACCCCTCAGCAGAATGGGATTGCAGAAACAAGAAATATGATCATACTTGACACAATGTGCACTATCATGATTGAAGGAAAAGTTGCACACACCTATTGGAGAGATGCACTCAATACTGCAGTCTATACTATTGTAGACACCTAAAATTGACCAGGTGTATCTCAAGCATTCCAAACTATAAATCTCAGCCAAGTGCCTTAAAATGTCATCTCAATGCATTAAACTGTATCAAATCAAATGGAAAAAAATCAAATCAAATTAAAAAGAACAAATAATCATGAAATCAAATAATTAAATTTAAGCCTAAAGGGATTAATCAAATTCTGCAATTGATTTTTCAATTATATAGTTCAAATCAAAAAGATTAAATCCAACCTAATCACCCTTCCATGGCTAATTTAATTAAATGATGGAATTATCTAATTCCTAATATCTTTGAGACAACCAACCAACTTTCCCTCCATTTGAGAACACCTCAAAGCTTTTGACATAACCAAACTTTGATAATGATCAACTCACTCTACCCCCTACCCTTGGGAAAATGCTATAAATACAAGCCATTTCCTTTGTGTTTGGGATCCAATAATTTCAAGAGAAAAATCATCCTTATTATAGGCATATTGAAATTATTTGATAGAATTGGAGAGCTTTTGAGAGAATTTTAGCATTTGCATAGAATTTTAGCATATCATGTTTAGGAACATTTGTTGTTTTCTAACATATCTTGGAGCATTTTGATCATTTTGAGCATTCTAGCTAGATTTGAGCATTCATTTTTTATTCATATCTTGTTCTAGGATTGTCCTTGAGAGAGATTAAGCCTGAGAGTTCTCTTAACAAAGATTGGATAGAGAACCATGAGATGATATATATTTTAGCTTCAATTCTTAGATTAATTTGTTTTATCTTTCCATAGAATTGTTGCTCTTAATCTTAATTTCATGAAGGTGTATTTTCTTACACACATAATGGCGCAACATATCATTTTTAGG
>MU227971.1:2269930-2294154 GCA_018584345.1 Thuja plicata | reverse complement strand
TATACATGTGTGTAATACACATGTGTGTAATACACATGTGTGTATACACACACATGTGTATACACACATGTGTGTGTGTATACACACATATGTGTGTATGTATATACACATGTGTGTATATATGTGTATGTGTGTATATACACACACACACGTGTGTGTGTATATGTGTATGTGTGAAAAAACAAAGTTCCAATTCCTATTCCATTTTTGTGGAACCAAACACAGAATCTGCATCTTCTCAGTCATCTTCCAAGTGAACCAAACAAGACAACCTAATTCTAGAATTCATTTTGAGAATAGCCCAATTGATAGAATGGATTCAATTCAAGAATTGGCAATTCCAGCATGCACAAATTCCACGAAACAAACGGGCCCTTAGTGTGGTTTTTAGGGATATGGTGCAAATTTTATGTGTGTGTTGAGTTTGTACCTCATTTTCATGCAAGAATATTTTTTGATAAATCTGATCAAAGACCTTAAACTTTTAAACCTAGAAAATATCAATAAAATTGTTAAAATCAAATTTGATCAGCAAAGCACTGCGTGTCATCATTTCAGAGCCTCTTGCAAACAAAACTGGGCCGCTTGTCAATCGTAAAATGCCGCTTAATAACATTAAACAACCGCGTATTAACTGGAAAGAGTCGTGTACAGATATTTAAAAACCACCTGTCAACAAAAAAATGTCGCCTGCCAACTGCAGAGTGCCGCATAAAGGTTTTCCAGTAACCGCGTGGTAACATTTAAAGGATGCCTACACACAGGTAAGAGCCACCTAGAATTTTAAAAGGGAAAACAATGGGTATCTGCTGAAGGATTGAAAACAAGAAAGTCTAATTTTTGGATACCCTTTTGGATGTTCTACCACTGTGGATACTTAACTTGATCAGAATCTGCCATTATTGGGCATTTTGCAAATTTATACACGGATTGGTCATTTAAGCGAGTTTGAAACCTAAGGTCTTCATTTGACATATTTTAATGCCAGTTTTTACTCGATCCAATTACATCAAGACTACCCTACAACCAGATGAATCTTATCTAAGACAAGAGTGTCCCTTCTCGGGTGATCCTTTTTTTGCAACACCCTTACATGAACCCATCAAAGAAATAGAAATAAGGAAATGTTGATCCTAACAACAAAGGATCCAACAACAATACCAACGGAGGGACAAACATGGATCCTAACAATCAAGGGATGAACAATACCAACAACGGGGGTAATATAGACCCTAATGATGATGAGTTAACCGATGAAAAGGTTACTAAGGCTATGCAAAGCCCTTTCTTTATGAACCTCGTGGAAAAAGTGTTGGAAAAAGACAAAGAGAAGTACTTCCTAGACCTAGCACAAACGGGTCTCAAGCTTCCACATGATAATGATTTCACCAAACTCAAAAAAGAAGAAACTCAGACTAACACCATTGATGTCATAAACAAACAATTCCATCTTTTTTCAGATACAATTGGACACATTAAAACAAAGTGGGGCTCCTAAACCTTTTTCTATTGAAGCCTTGTGTCCATTTCCTTTTGACAAGTCTATAGTCATGATACCATTTCCAACAAATGCTATTTATCCGAAATATGATAAATATGAAGGAATATCTAATCCTCAAGATCACTTAAGGGAATTTTGTGCCCTAATTCTATAGTTCATGTATGACACAACTTACCTTATGAGGTTATTTCCTAGAAGTTTGGGAGGTATGGCAATGGAGTGGTTCTCAAAATTACCCTCCGGTATTAGAACCTTTGAGGAATTGGACTCTAAATTTGTAAGTCACTATTCTTATAACATCAAACATGATATTACAATGCTAAATCTATGCAACACCAAGCAAAGAGAAAGAGAGGGATTCCTACTTTTCCTACAATGATGGAGAGAGGTATTTTCTAGATACCCTTGAAGTGTACCTGAAAAGGAAAAGATGGATATTTTTGTGAACAGCTTGAATCATGAAATGAACTATCGATTAAGGCTACAATGTCCTAGATCATTCCAAGAATTAATTGAGAATGGGGTGACAACAAAAGAGGTATTGGTAAAAAGTGGAGAAATCAAAATCTACAAAGATAACAAGAATAACAACAACAACAATACCTCCAACACCAATCAAAATTGGAATTTCAACAACAACAACAGTCAATATTGGACAAAGAATAACAACAATAAAGAAGTGGTTAATTATGGAGTGGTGGAGGTTAATACTTTAAAAGCTATCCCTTTCAATCTCACTCAAAACTCAGCTCAAGCCAATAATGTGAATCAAGCACCCAAAGTTCCCTTCAACAACAACACAAGTAACAACTTTGGGAATAATCAAGGGGCTCCTAAGCCTAAACCGTTCTTTGCACCTACACCCAAAAGGAAATTCACTACTTTGGGTGAACCATTGGCAAACACATTAAGGATGCTTATTGCAAATAAAATTATCGATCTACCAAAGGCTCAACCATATGAACCTCACATAAAGCCCAACTGGTGGAATGAGAACAACCATTGTGACTGTCATCAAAATAGGGGACATAAGACCAATGATTGCCTACGTCTCAAACATGTCGTACAAAATCTCATAGACAATGGTGTGATAAAGGTGAATGGGCCTCAAACTAATGAAGATCACATAGCCTTTAAAACTCCTTTCTATAAGCATGAAAATGGAGAATCTTCTATCTCCAACAATGGAGGAAACAATGTGAATAATGCAAAAGGCAGTCATAATGTTAACTTTGCTCATACTTATGACAATACCATCAATGTTGTCGTGGTTAAAGACCAACCTATTCAAGGGTCTGCTAATTCCATCACAAGCGGGAAAGCCTCAAAGATTACCTTACAAGGGGTTACTCCTATTAATATTGGTCCTAAGACATCAACTATTTTGGCTAAACAAACACCACCCACCACAAATCCTTATAGTTTGGTGGATCAATTGTAAATGACTCCTACCCAAATATCAATTTTGGAGTTGTTAAAATTATCTCCTAATCACAAGGAGATTCTGGAAAAGCCTTGTGTGAGACCACGGTTCCTATAAACTTGGAGGAAGACAAATTTCAGAATATGGTAGGGCACCTCATAGCCCCTCACTGTCTTTCCTTTTCAGAAGAAGATGACATGTGTATCACTCATCCTCAAAACTTACCCTTGCATATAGAGGTATTAATCCAAAGACATAGGGTTAAGAGAGTTCTCATAGATGGTGGGGCTGGTCTAAATATTTGCACTTTAAACCTTGTCAAGTCATTAGGTTCATCCGAGTCTTCCATTGATACAAAGAAACAAATAACTATTAAGGCTTATGATGAAGAGGAAAGATCTTCAAATGGTATGATTATTCTACCAATTCAAGTGGGACCTATCAAAAAGGATAGTATATGTCAGGTCCTTGACATGAAATTGACCTACAACATCCTACTAGGAAGGCCTTGGATACACGAGATGCAAGCGGTACCTTCTACATATAACCAATGCATAAAATTTCCATACCTAGGGGAGGAGATCACAATTGGAGGATATTCAAACCCGTTCCAATATTGTAATACTTTAAAGACAAGTCATGAATTGTATATTCCTCATAATAGGGAAAGAGCTATCCTGGATATTATCATCAAAGAGCCTAAAGAGGAAAAGTTGGAACCAACATCAAAAGTCACATCTACTCCTAAACTTATTCAAACTAACTCAACTATATCAACTAAGGGAAAAGAAAAGATGAGTTACGAGGGTTCAAAGTCAAAGGATACTTCTATTCAGACTTCAAAATTAAGATTTTAATCTTCTAAAACCACTAAGGAAGAAATAGATCAAACTAAGAAGGATCACTAAGAAAAGATGAGTGACCTAATGCATCAATTTGAGAAACAATGTAAAATTAACTCAAAAGGAGTAGGGGAATATTCTGTTTCCCTCTTTGATTTACCTACATCTCCTAGAACACATGGGAAACCATCTAAAGATCATCAACCTCATAAATAAAATGCCAATTTTGTGAGGGAATGTGACAAACAAGAAATAGACAAAGAAGATGATGAGGTATTACAATGGCTCTATAAAGAGGATGATAATTCAGATAATTCCAATGAAAGGGTGCAACACATCAATATCCAAACTGATTTATATGGAAAAGGATTTGATATCATGAATAAAATGGGGTATAAGGAAAGAGGACCCTTAGGAGTTTGACATAGAGGGTTGTTAGAACCTATTAAACTAGTTTGGAGAGCCAAAGAAGAGAAAGCCAACATAGGCTTTCAACACAAAGGAGAAAGTTCAAGTCCCATGCATGCTTTTCATGCACATATTCATATGGTAGGTTCTGAAAGTGAAGATGAATCGAGGGATTATGAGTGGGATTCCTTGTTTGAAGAATCTTTTCATGACATAGAGGTTGATACCATTCACACTTAAGCAACTCCTCCAAAAGTTGAGAATGAAGAACATATGGCTCAAAGTTTGAATTCAACTCAAACATCAAGTGAACCTCAACAAGTCAACATAGAAAAAGAACCTCCTTTCACTCAATGGGTAGGTGAACCTTGGGTACCTTCGTGGGTGGGAGATTCTAACCTAGTGTTTAATCCACATGCTTTCTTTCCAATAGAAATCTTAGAGGACTCTGACGAAGAGGATTTTGATCCTTCTTCCATGGACCATCTTTAAGAGGCACATGTCATAGACCATGATGATACAATGTATGAACCATCTAATGAAGTCATGTCCTTAAATCCTTCAAATTAAATACCATTCAATGAATCTTTATCCTTAATGCATCCCGAACTTATCGATTGGGATCTGTCCGAGTCAAATGACTTACTCTACTTCCCAAATGACAATTCAATGGCCTTATACCTCAATGTAGTTGAACCCAATTCTTCCACCAATGAATTCACTTCGGACATGATGATAGGGTTAGGTGTTCACAATCTTAATCAAAAAAATGAAGAGAAAATATACAAAAAAATGAGAAGGTCTAGTGGTGAAAACCACCATGTGGCAGTGCTAGACCCAAAAAAGTAAAAATAAAGGATGTTTTCGAAGGTGAAAACCCAACTATGGCACCTAAGGGAGAGAGTTTGGACACCTTAATAGCTCATGAAGTTGAAAGATCACCTATACTTTATTGAACCCACAGAAAAGGTTAACATTGGAACAGAAAAGGATCCTAAATTCATTCACTTAGCAGCATCTTTGAGTCCTTTGGAGAGAGAAGAATTCATTGCATTCTTTCAAGAAAATAAAATAAAATTTGCATGGTCATATGCTGACATGCCTGGTTTAGATCCAAGTTTTATAATGCATCACTTAAATATGAAACCAGGGGTTAAGCCAGTAAAACAAAAGTTGCAAAAAATGCATCCACATATAGCCCTATTAGTCAAAGTTGAATTGGAGAAATTGCTCAAGGAAGGATTTATAAGAGTAATAGCATACGCTGAATGGATCTCCAATATTGTACCAGTTACCAAACATGATAAAACCATAAGAGTCTACACAGATTTTAGATATTTAAACCTTGCTTATCCAAAAGATGACTTTCCCTTACCTAGCATTGATGCTATTGTGGATCTCACTGCAGGTCATTCTATGCTTTCACTTATGGTGGATTTAGTGGGTATAACCAAATTCGTATAGCACCTAAGGATCAAGAGAAGACATCTTTTACATGCCCATGGGGTACCTTTTGTTGGAATGTAATGCCTTTCGGTCTCAAAAATGCTAGAGCCACTTATCAAAGAGCCATGACTACCATTTTCCATGACATGATGCACCCCTTTATGGAAGATTATGTGGATGACATTTTAGCTAAGTTGCATAAAAGAAAAGATCATCTATCCATACATGACAAGATTTTTACAAGGCTAGAAAAATTTAAGGTGAGGCTTAATCCAAAGAAATGTGCTTTTGGGGTACAATCTGGAAAACTCCTAGGATACATTATTTCAGCAAAAGGCATTCAAGTGGATCCTGAAAAGGTACAAGCAATAATGGACATTGACATTCCAATGAATATTAGTCAAATGAGGTCACTTCAAGGAAGACTTCAATCTATAAGAAGGTTGATTTCTCAATTGGCAGAAAAATGCCATTCTTTCACCAGGTTACTACATAAAGACACTATCTTCACATGGGATGAGGAGTGTGATAAACCCTTTTCATTGTTGAAAAAATACTTGATGAATCCACCTATATTAATTTCACCAATACAAGGAAAACATTTATTACTCTACATTTCAGCAATGGAAAGATCTTTAGGAGTTTTATTGGCACAAGAGGATGACGAAGGAAAAGAAAGAGCTATCTACTATTTGAGTAGAACCTTGATCAAATATGAGTTAAATTACAGCTTCATGGAAAGGGCTTGCCTAGCAGTGGTATTTTCATCTCAAAAGTTAAGACACTATATGTTGTTACATAAGGTGAAACTCATAGCTAAAATTGATCCCTTGAAATACTTACTTAGCAAATCAGCTTTAACTAGAAGGATTGCAAAGTGGGTCATGGTACTTAGTGAATTCAACATTGAATAACATGCTCATAGGAAAGAAATCAAAGGTCAAGTTATAGCCAATCAATTGGCTGAATATCCTCAAGAATCTACAAATCCTATGCAAGTGGAATTCCCAGATTCTAAAATTGTGAATGTCGAAGCTAACACACGGACTCTATACTTTGATGGATCGTATACCCAAAATGGCACTGGAGTAGGAATTATTTTGATTACACCACAAGGTTACACAATCCCAAAAACTTACAAGTTATTGTTCCCTTGCACCAATAACATAGCAAAGTATGAGGCTTTGGTCATAGGAATCAAGACAGCCTTGGAATGCAATATCACTGAATTACAGGTCTATGGGGACTCTCAATTAGTCATTAATCAAGTTAATTATGAATATAATACTAAGGATGAAAAATTGTTGCCTTACAAGAAGTTGGTGGATAACTGGAAGAAGTACTTTTCTTTGATTACATTTGCACAAATTCCAAGAGACAAGAATAGAGTAGCAGATGCAATGGCTACTGTGGCATCTTTACTTCAGTTACCCGATCAAAATGAAAAGTATGAATTCTTGGTGGAAGAATTGGTGAAACCAATATTTGACCTACCTGAGACCCAAATTATTTCCCTTTACATGGACATGAATCTCCATGGTATGGACCCGTCTATGCCTACCTCAAAAATCAAACCCTACCTATAGACCAAACCTGCGCCCAAAAGCAACATTTCATAAGACAAGTAGCCCGTTATACTATCCTTTTTGACACATTGTATCGAAAAGGTCTTGATGGAACACTCCTTAGATGTCTAGAGGAAGATGAATCAAAATTAGCTTTAAAATACGTACATGAGGGGATTTGTGGGTCACATTCAAATGGGTTAAACCTAGCTAAGAAAATCTTACGTATTGGGTACTTTTGGAAAACCTTAGAAAGAGATACTTTTCAATATGTTAAAGTTTGCAAGAAATGTCAATACCATGGAAACTTGATTCATGCACCAGCACAAGAATTACATCCTTTTGTCACACCCTGGCCATTTAATCAATGGGGTTTTGACCTGATTGGCATGATTTATCCACCTTCTTCAAATGAACACAAGTATATAATCACAATGACAAAATACTTTACTAAATGGGTTGAAGTTGTCCCTTTATCAACAGCAACAGGAAAACAAATTTCCATGTTTATCCTAAATCATATCATTTGCAGATATGACATTCTGCATGCTATCATCACAGATAAGGGAAAATAGTTTAAGAACAAATATATTGATGAACTTTGTGACACATTCCACATTACACATCACTCTTCATCCATTTACTATCCCCAAGGTAATGGACAAGTAGAAACTATGAACAAGAACATCCTAAAAATCCTTAAGAGATCTGTTGGAAAATCAGGAAAGGATTGGCACCTTCAAATCAATCCGGCATTATAGGCCTATAGGACTAGTATTCACACCCTAATAGGAGCTACACCTTTTTCTTTGGTTTATGGGGCTGAAGCTGTTCTTCCTTTAGAAGTTGAGATACCATCCCTTAGAGTCTCATTGCATGGATTAATAACGGATGAGGATTATAGATTTCCCCGCATTCAACAATTGGAATTATTGGAGGAACATCAAACTCAAGCCTATGATCATTTTAAAGTGTATCAGAATCAAATTTCCCAGAACTATAAAAAACATATCAAGCCAAGAAACTTTCAAAGAGGGGATCTATTATTGAGATAAAATCCAAAAAATTAGGCTGATAGAGAAAAGAAAGGGAAGTGGGAAGCAAATTAGCTTGGCCTTTTTTCATTTTTTCTTCATTTGGAATGGGGACCTACAAATTGGTTGATTGTGATGGTGATGAATTGCTAGAACCTATCAATAGCATTCATCTTAAGAGGTTCTACACCTGATTTAGAGGAAAGAGTGTCAGAATAAAGAGTATAAGTTGAGAGTATCAGATGAGTCAAGCATCATCCTTGTACATGGGAAAATTCAAAAATACCAAAAACATTGGAAAAGATAAAAAAATACCAAAAAAATCAAAAAATTCAAAAAGCCAAAAACATTTGAAAAAGAGAAAAAAGTGCCTTGGTGAAAACCTAGCAATAGGCACCTTGGTAGAAAAAAAAAAGAAGAAACAAGAGAAAAAGAGTAATAATCCCAAGAGGTGAAAACCTAGAAACAGGTGCCTTTTGTCCCTTAGGTGTTTCCTAGTTGCATTTGTACATATTGCGGTTTCCTCATCTCACTTGTCCATATCCTCATTGCATCCGTCATTTGAGAATTTCCCTAATAAAGTCTCAGAGTTGCATTTTTGTCACATTCTAGGTTCAGTTGCCCTACATTTCACATTGGTCACAGTTATCACTTGGGGGCACACATCATAGATTTTGGTACTAACTGGATTCAATAGTGCAACATTTTGGTCATGCATCGGAAGAAGATTTTCAGATTTAGGAGAGACATTTTGGAACCTTTGATGAATATCATTGTTCAACCCTAAATAGTTTGATCGCATAACATGATCCTTGAATCTCATTGCCTTATTTTATCAAGATCAAAAATTGACACACCCTAAATGATCAGATTGTCTACAATTCTTATTTTAAAATCTTGAATACATTTCACAAACACTTGGAATTTTTGATGAGTTTTTCTTTGACTTTTTCGAGTCATGTTCTTTTTAGTTAATCAATGATGTTTCGACTAGATTGGAAATGATAAGAGACATGATGTTTTCTTAAGCTTCTGAGTGACTATTTTGAGGAAGATTCTTTACCTTGTGTGAACTCATCTAAGGAAATAGTCATCAAAGAACCATAGAGGAAATTCATATAGGACGGAGGGTTAACCTTTGTTTGTTTATGCAAAAGGATACCTTGGTTATTTAGATTTTCCATATCTTAAATACGAACATCCACTTCCAACATTGAATCCGATTAAACTGGTATTCATACTCCCATAGTTGGTCATCCAACTAGTGAGGGTTGTACTTGGTTTTGTAGAAGGGGTTACCACATGAGGGAAAGTCATATTCATATTCTTATGGTCGCAGTGGCACCAGTAAGGATTGTATCGACTCCTAGTTCCACAATGCTCTATGATGAAAATATATCTCAGTTTGCATTTCTTTCACAAACCTCAAGGAAAATTAGTTGCATTCATATTAGATTAATTGCATTTTGCATGTCAGATTAATTGCATTTGCATGTTAGATTAGTTACATGTTTCTTTTTAGCTTAAATTCTCCAAAGCTTAGTTCTCAAGTGGCTTGCCTTTCTAGCAATTTTCCAAGTTCAAGGGGGGGGAATAAAGTTGACAACACTTCATCAAGTTTACTAGTTTCAAGTCACTCAAAATGAGATTTTCCTTTACATTCATCATCATTAGTCATTATTCATTACATATTCATGTCAAGAGAAAAACAAGAAAAAGAAACATTAAACATTATTCATTTTCCATATCATCATTTAGAATTGCATCTCATAAGTTAAATTGCATACATCCAAAAAACAAGATAGTTGCATTTCATTTATCATAGCACTAAGTATTGCATTCATTGCATTGCATAATCCATACATGTTTAAATTGGAAAATCATATAGAAATAAATTGCATTCACATCATTTGCATCCATTTTTCTATGTCCTACTCTAAGACATTTGCATCCATAGCACAATAGAATTAAATGCATCATAGAAACATGTAGATATGCATAAAAGGAAATCTCATAACATCATTAAAGGAGGAATCAAAGATCATCATATATAAATTTCCATCATCAATGTCTATAACATAAAATTGTACATCAAAGATACATCAATACAATGGTCCATACATCAAAGTCCTGATAAAAAATACATATGATACATCATCAATGTTGTATATCATGGGTCCCAATCTATCTCATGACCTAGCAGGGGCACCTGATCCATATCCGGCTAAACCTGTGCCTGAACCCCCTACACCATAAGGATCTTTGTCACCTTCTCTATCTTGTGCACCAAGAGGTGCCTAACTCGTTCTCGCACTAGTAGGTAACTGAGCTAGAGTCGCCAGAAATTGCTGCAGCATAGTCGTAACATGAACCAATCTAGCTATCACTGCAGTCATCCCTACCTGTAAACCTTGAACATCCTGCACTATATCATCTATAACAGGAGGGATTGGAGGTGCCTGTGATGCTGGAGGAGCCTGTGGTGCCTGAAGTGCTAAAGGTACCTGGGGTATCACCTATGATGTACCGACCTATGGGTCCACCTGTGGTATATGTCCTTGAACTAAAACCTGTCTGGCCACCTAGACATGTCTATGCCTATGTCTGGCCTAATCTGAATCCACTCTCAAAGGAGCCTAACCCTAGGGTACCTATACTCCTACTCATCTCTTCCTAGGCTATCTCAATCCACCGCCTCAGACTCTCACATGTCCACCTCTCATCCGAGGTCTAGCTACTCTCTCTACCTAAGGCACCCTAGGTACCCTCTAAACTCTGCACCTACATGGTTTATCACCATCATCCCCATCATCTCCATCATCATCCAAGAGCTCATCAACATCAGGAATGGGCTCTGCTGGATCAGTGAATCGCATGAACCGATGTCATAAAAACCACTCACGGTACTCAGCCAACATCCCTGCATCTGCCACCTGTGAGATCAAATCCCAAACCCCATATCTGAGCTGATCTATCTGCAAACAAGCTAGCTGGTAGTCAACCTATGCTCCCCACATCAATCTCTCAGCCTGTACTCTAGCATAAAGTGCCATACCCTATGGCATATCCTGCATCCGGCCGAACTGACAGAGTACTCTCCCACAAAAAAATCTCTTAATCACTAATGGTGATCAGCCTATCATCCATTGAGGTGAAAATATATATGGTAACTCATCGTCATCCTCCTGCCACCTCTCACACTACAGATATGGCCTCCAAACTAAATAATCAATATCATCAATGGTACGTCTCCAAAAATAAACCTTGTCTAGATGATGCTAGACAACCATGTCATCATATAGAAATGCATACGGATAACCATGACCCTGTACTTGAGCTGAGACTGGCCTCATAATAGGAAAATGCTCCCAAGTCCATAACTATAATAATATTGCACCTGCAGAAATAGTTGCACTGCATCAATATACAATCTCCTGAAGATCATGATACAACTGAGCCAAAACACAAGAACCCCAATCCAATCTTTGTGTATGTGCAATTAGGTCCTCTAAAATTTGGCCCCATTTGACCGCTAAACCACAACCTCTCCTATCTGGTAAAAGTAAACCCCCAATCACAACTCCTAATAACACTGGTAAAGTGGAAAATGAGGCAAACTGTGCCCAAGTAATGCAATCATCAATAATGGTGTTATCTCTAAACACCCGTTTGCAAACACTGCTATCATACACTAAATCATAATACACCCACTCTCCATGAGTCAAGGTCCATAATAATCTATATACATCCTGTGGAGTAATATTCATCTCGCCCAGAGGTAAATGAAAGGTATTATGGTTAGAGTGCCATCTCTCTTCCATAGTTGTCAAAAAACCTCAGTTCAACTGAAACTGAGGGAGATCTAATAGGAAACTCAGTCCACATGTCTCAATCGTATGTCGCTCAGGAGGCATAAGCTCATCTACCAAATCAAAAATCCATAATGCTACATCCTGTACCCATAACTTGCGGTAATGCTCCTACATTTTGAAACAAGTCCATCATGTTAGTTTTTCTCTTGGTGAACCATTCTAAGTCAATCACAAAACATTAAATCTATCTTTTCTCTAAACTTGAGCGTATCAACATATTGCTCCTAACCTCTATATTGTCAGACACAAGGACAATTTGTAATCATTTTTAATCATATATGATTGACCTATCAAACATTCATCATTATGACTTTTCTAATATCCTAAACACTATGTGACATTATGGACTCACATTTCCTAGCCTGGAATCTAATTGGGTCAACTGGACGATCAATCGAACTGAGTTTATCTATTTCCTATATCAAATTTCCAATTTTATGGTAGGCGGCACTTAACTTAGTGTACGTGGCTTTTTAAGCCCCGCGGCTTTTAAAACTTTAAAAGCAGCTCTTTACCACTCATAGGCAACACTTAAGCAATTAGGCGGTCTTTTACACACCTACACGGCTTTTCACACCTCATATGTGGCCTTTAAAAACTAGGGTTTTTCTAGGTAGCACATTACTATTTGGGTGACAATTTTACCCTAGCTCCTACACGGCTAAGGATTGCGCATACATGGATTTTCACAGTGTGGACACGGCTTTTCCTTGCCCTACGTGACACTTTACCTATCCTACACGGCATTTTTCTAAAACTTTCCTAGAAAGAAATAAAAAAATGTCATAAATGCTATTTTAAGAGCAATAAACACACTAACAAAGTTTGAACCACTCACCGGAGACCCGTAGTCAGGCGGTCTCTAATATCTGCGTGCCCGCTCGAAACTATGCTCTCGAATGGGGACCACCATTGCTGTCAATTGTCAGAGGCTCAAGGCAAAATCTCAATAGTAAAAAGTGAAAATGAATAGTAAATTTGGGTTTTTCAACCTATTTAAGCTATTTTAACCTATTTTCTAAGATTTTTTGACCCAGTCAAACCTAATTTGCATATTCTGCACACTGGGGCATTTGTTCACCATCTTTCCACATCATTGTTTATCAGAAATGCAATCATCTTTGATCTATCCTATCAACATTGTTCATCAAAAACTTTTACGTAGGATCAATATGATTTCATCTCTGAGGGGGCATCATCATATCATCAAACTAGGATTCTGCATCATATCTTGTATCAAATCTGGGGCATTAAAATTTCAAACTTTATCAATCAGAGTTTCATATTAGAGCATCATATCAGGGTTTCATATCGGATTTTCGTATCAGATTTTCATATTAGAGCATCATATCAGGGTTTCATATCAGATTGTCATATCGGATTTTCATATCAGAGCATCATATCAGGGTTTCATATCAGATTTTTATATCGGATTTTCATATCAGGTTTTCATATTGGATTTTCATATCAGGGGTTCATATCAGGTTTTCATATCAGTCAATCAGCTCATCAGCATTGAATCGACGATTAGGACAACCAAGATTTCTTTGAATCAATGCACTTCACATATCAATTCAAAGAGGGGCATTTGTAGACACCTAAAATTGACTAGGTGTTTCTCAAGCATTCCAAACTATAAATCTCAGCCAAGTGCCTTAAAATGTCATCTCAATGCATTAAAATAGATCAAATCAAATGGACAAAAATCAAATCAAATTAAAAAAGAACAAATAATCATGAAATCAAATAATTAAATTCAAGCCTAAAGGGATTAATCAAATTATGCAATTGATTTTTTAATTGTATAGTTCAAATCAAAAACATTAAATCCAACCCCATCACCCTTCCATGGCTAATTTAATTAAATGATGGAGTTATTTAATCTCTAATATATTTGAGACAACCAACCAACTTTCCCTCCATTTGAGAACACCTCAAAGCTTTTGACTTAACCAAACTTTGATCATGATCAACTCACTCTACCCCCTACCCTTGGGAAAATGTTATAAATACAAGCCATTTCCTTTGTGTTTGGGATCCAAGAATTTCAAGAGCAAAAGCATCCTTATTATAGGCATATTGAGAGTATTTGATAGCATTGGAGAGCTTTTGATATAATTTCAGCATTTTCATAGCATTTTAGCATATCATGTTTAGGAGAATTTGTTGTTTTCTAACACATCTTGGAGCATTTTGAGCATTCTATCTAGATTTGAGCATTCATTTTTCATTCATATCTCATTCTAGGATTGTCCTTCAAAGAGATTAAGCCTGAGAGCTCTCTTAACAAAGCTTGGATAGAGAACCATGAGATGATATAGATTTTAGCTTCAATTCTTAGATTAATTTGTTTTATCTTTCCATAGAATTGTTGCTCTTAATCTTAATTTCATGAAGGTGTATTTCCTTACACACATAATGGTGCATCATATCATGTTGAGGACCATTTGTTGTTTTCTAACATATCTTGGAGCATTTTGAGCATTCTAGCTAGATTTGAGCATTCATTTTTCATTCATATCTCATTCTAGGATTGTCCTTGAGAGAGATTAAGCCTGAGAGCTCTCTTAACAAAGCTTGGATAGAGAACCATGAGATGATATAGATTTTAGCTTCAATTATTTGATTAATTTATTTTATCTTTCCATAGAATTGTTTCTCTTAATCTTAATTTCATGATGGTGTACTTTCTTACACACAACTATCAACATAATTCAATTAATGTCAGACACAGACAAGACACCTTATGAACTCTGGTTTGGTAATGTACCTATAGTAAAATACTTCATAATCTTTGGAAGAAAGTGATACAACAAGAGAGATGATGGTGTTGGTAAGTTTGATGCTAGAAGTGATGAAGGTAATTTTGTTGGTTACTCTACTAAAATAAAAGCATATAGATGTTTTAACTTGAGATTAAAGAAAATCATTGAAATTACACATGTGAAGATTGATGATAAGTTCATGATTCAAGAGAGATACTATGATTATGCACCTATGATTGAAGATGAACCTAGACCTATCAGTAAGGAAACATTTATTGAAGAAATGTTTGACTGTATTGATGTATCATGCAATGACCTTGAATCAAGTAAAGAGGAATCACAGATAATAGATGAGGATGTCACACCTAAAGTTCATAAATTTACATCTAGATACCATTCAAAGGAAGATATCATTGGAGATCAAAGCACTAAAGTGTTGACAAGATATAAAGAAAAGGGCTTAACAGTTGATGAAGAGGTATGTTTATTTAAAAAATTGAACCTTTAAGTGTTGACAGTGCATGTAATGATTCAGATTGGAAAAAGCAATGAAAGAAGAATTAGATCAGATAATTAAGAATAATACATTGGAACTAGTCCCAAGACCCTATGACAACAATGTGATTGGAACAAAGTGGATATTCAGAAACAAGATGAATGAAGAAGGAACAGTGGTAAGAAACAAAGCAAGACTGGTATGTAAAGGATATGCGCAGAGAGAAGGCATTGATTACTCTGATACATTTGACCTTGTGATTAGACTGGAACCTATAAAATTGTTTTTAGCTTATGCAACATTCAAGAAATTGAAAGTATATAAAATGGATGTCAAGTCACCTTTTCTGAATGGTGACTTGAAGGAAGAATTCTACATAGAACAACCTGAAGGATTTATTTTATCAGACAAACCTGATATGGTATGCAGACTGAAGAAAACCCTCAATGGACTTAAGCAAGCCCCTAGAGATTGGTATTAAAGACTAGATGGATACTTGACTAAGATTGGATTCAAGAAAGGAGAAATAGATTGTAACTTATTAATAAGAAAGACACCTGATGGATTATTACTTGTTGCTATTTTTTTATGACATTATTTTTGGTGGAAATGACAAGCTTAGTGAATATTTTGCTAAAGAGATGCAGAGTGAGTTTGAAATGAGCATGATTGGACCTATCAAATACTTTTTAGGATTAAGTTTACTATAGACAGACAAAGATATATTCATTAATTAGTCTAATTATGTGAAGGATATATTGAAGACATTCAAGATGGAAGATTGCAAGCCAGTAAGCACCCACATGATAACAGGAAGCAAGCTTTATAAAGATGATGATTCTACAATAGTTGACATAACACTATACAAGTCTATGATTGGAAAAATCATATATCTTACTGAATATAGACCTGATATTTCTAATGCAGTTGGCATTTTTGGAAGATTTGTTGCTGAACCTAAAAAAAATCACTTAATGGCGATAAAAAGAATACTCATATACTTAAAAGGGACTATATACTATGGTTTATGGTATCCTAACTCAGAAATTGTGGAACTTCATGTGCATACAGATGCAGAGTGGGAAGGTTGTTTTGATGACAGAAAGAGTACCTCAGGAGGAGCAGTATTCCTTGGAGACAGAATAGTTACTTGGACAAGCAAGAAACAAAATTGCATTTCTCAGTCAGCAGAAGAAGTTGAGTATGTAGCAGTAGCATTAAATTGTTATACAATTTTTTGGATCAAGTAGATGATAAAAGACTTTGGAATTCAGATTGATTATCCTATTGTTATTCACATTGATAACACTAGCACTATCAATATGTCAAAGAACCCTGTGATGCACACAAAGAAAAAACACATTCAAATAAAATATCATTTTCTAGGAGAAAAAGTTGTAGAGAAAGAAGTAAAGTTGGATTATATGAGCACTAAAGAATAGTTAGCAGACATTTTTACAAAGCCTTTACCAAAAGATACTTTTGAGTATCTCAGGGAGAAGCTGGGAGTAATTCCCTTTCCTGAGTCTGATTAGAATTTATAGCAAGTGCATCAGTCCTTGGTGACTAATGATTTTTTGACTACTCTACTCCAAGAGTAGTACCTGTGCTTGTTTTTGGCACCTTTTTCCATTGATATCAAAGGAGTATATAGTAAGGGAGAGTATATACTTTGGGGGAGTATACAGTGTTGGAAAATAAATTGAGGAGATGCAGTAGTTAAGAGGAGTTTTTGATGAGGATGTTGAGAAGATTTTAAAAAGAAAGAGGATACTTTTGATTGATGGTGTTTTTCATATCATATGTTGCCATAAATGTCAAAGGGGGAGATTGTTGGAGATTTTACTCTATGCAAATAGTTGACTAGATCTTTTTCATTTATGAAAATATATAGTATGCAACAGTGCTCTGTATGGAATTCCCAATATGAATATGTTGGAGAATTGTGAGGATGTTTTTATGTTGTAGATACATTCATTATGCTATGTTCATACATGCAAATTCAGTTGTGTAGTTAAAGTTGAGTTATGTTGTTTTTTTTTCCAGTTACACTTTTAGGAGATTTTTATTAAGAGCCGACAGTAATTTTATTGTTTCTTCAGTTGTGCCTATCTTTGGGATACCCGTGTTTGGATTCATGATTAGTTATGAGTTTAGAATTTTTGGTTAAGAGTGCTTAACATGTTTCATCTGAAGCATGATGTATGAGTTATTTTTGTGGAGCCAAGTGTGTGAAGTGATGTGTCTACTCATCTTGAGTTGCACGGTTCTAATTATGTTGCATGCTTAGTTCAGCCAACAAGGAAGTTGTTAAATATTTTCCTACAGCTATCGTGATGAAGTATGAAAGAGAGAAAGAGTTCATGAAAGTTACAGAGAAGAATCTCTGATGTATTGGAATAGTAAAGCTATATCATTCATAAGTTGAAGATCTATGTGAAGTGTATACAATTCACTAGAAGTGATCAGGACAATAGGTCTACATAAACAGTTCAATATCAGATATAATGTATATTTGTTTCACAAAAGGTTGTAGCCTTCATCATTTGAGCAGTGAGCTCTTGGACAATGAGTCCTCACCCCTAACATGGTTTTCTGTAAGGGTCTGACCTTCGACTAGGTCTTTGTACTTCTTTCATTGTAAAGATCAACTCCTAACAGGTTTGTAAGATCTTCTAATAAGGATCATTATAAACTAGTGCATTTCTTTGTGGGTGCTAATCCCCACCAGGGTTTTTACCTATTTTGGGTTTCCCCATAACAAAATTTATGATGTCATTAACTGTGTTATCTTGTTGTGTTTATAAGTAATTTTATTATGTACTTAATTGAATAAATAATTGAAACTAGTAGATAACTTATTCACCCCCCCCCTCTCAGTTATCTCTTGGGACTATTCCTAACAAAATAAAGCTACATCGGTCTACAAAGGTTATGCATAAGATGAAGGAATTGAATATGGAGAGAATTTTGCATCTGTTGATAGACTATAAAGGGTTAGAATACTTCTAGCATATGCTTCATACAAAGGATTCAAGGTATATTAGATGGATGTTAAGTCTGTATTTCTTAATGGGATACTTGAAGAAGAAGTATACATTGATAAACTTGAAGGATTCATTGAGGACACAAATAAGAACAGGGTATGCAAGTTACATAAATCTTTTTATGGTTTGAAACAAGCACCCCCAACATGGTATAAGATATTTCACTCTTATCTAATCAAAATGGGATTTCAAAGGACAAGTGATAACAATAATGTTTACTTGAAATGGGATAGTGATAATAAAGTTTTGATTGCAGAAATTTTTGTTGATGATATTATTTTTGGAGGCAATGACACTTTATGTAAAAGATTTACTTATGAAATGAGAAAAGAGTTTGATATGTCAATGATTGGATAGATTAAGTTCTTTATAGGTCTACAAATACATCAAGTTACTTGAGGAATCTATATTACACAAGCCAAGTATATCAAAGAGATTCTTAAAACTTTTGGTATGGAAGATTCCAAACCTGTTGGAACACCAATGGTTACTGGATGCAATTTACCTAAAGAGGATGAAACACAAGAGGTGGATAATACTCTTTACCAATCCATGATTGGTAAATTGTAGTATGTTGTTTGTGATAATAGACCTAAGATAACACATGTTGTTGGAATTGTTGCAAGATTTTATTCTAATCTGAAGGAAACATATATGTATGCACTCAAAAGAATTTTGAGATATCTAAAAAGTACATAAGTGTTTAGATTATTATATAGAAAAGGTGGTACTTTTGATCTGCATATATACACAGATGCAGATTGGGCTTGAAATCTTGATGACAGAGAAAGTACTAGTGGAAACACATTCTTTCTAGGTGAAAGGTTGGTTACATGGTTGAGAAAGAAACAAAGTTGTATTTCACTGTCTACTGACGAGGCTGAATATGTTGCTGCTACTATGAATTGTGCGAATATAGTATGAATTAAGAAATTCCTTAAATGTATGCAAGAAGAGATCACAGATCCAGTTACTATTTTTTGTGATAATACAAGTGCTATTAATATATCAAATAACTCAGATATGCATTCAAAGACCAAACACATTTCTATCAAGTATCACTACTTGAGAGAGCAAGTTCAAGAGAACAATGTAAAATTTGAATATGTGAATTTAAAGGAACAATTGGCTGATATATTTACAAAGAAACTACCTAAAGATGTTTTTGAGTATCTCAGAGGTAAATTAGGGGTTCTTCCCCTCTCCAATGTTCACTAAAGAGAATGGGGCATGCTGGATCAATTCTATATTTCATTAGAATATCTATTTATGAATTGATGTTAGTATGACACACTTTAGGTGATTCCTAAAGTTGTAAAAAGAATTTTGTCTGTAATGATTTATGAGTATGTGTCAGGTATAATTCAATACTGGAATGGGTCTTCAGGAGTATGAATTTTTGACATTGTTGTCAAAGAGGGAGAGTTATGAATTGATGACATTTCTCTAAAGAGAGATAGTGATATTGGAAATATGAATTGCTAATATTTACTCATGAAGGAGATATAGAATGTATGCTATAGAAATAGTTTATTTATCCAAGAGAGAGAGAGACTCAGATCAGAAATATTGAAGTGGAAACATATATATTAACTTAGAGGGAGTACAATTATGTATTTGTGAGCTCCAATCATCAATTTGTATAACATTGTTATAGTGGTTGTCATCAATACCAAAGAAGGAGATTGTTGATTAACTGATAAATATCTAACGTAGATGATGAAGAACGAGTGATACCAAGTATCATGATTATAGAAATGGTTAGACTAGTTATTTTTTTGTCATTGATGTCAAGCAATTGATTAATTGATTTTTATTATGTTACCATATCTTAAGAGGAGAAGTTAAATGGATGACAAATACAGATCAAACAATGATAAAGTAATGATGATATAGTTGTTTTCTACTATATATTTGATGTTATCAAATCAGTATAAGTGAATTGGTTTACCAAGTTGAGAAATATGAAGAAGATTATCAAACGCTTGAGCGCAAAGAAACAAAATTAAAATTAAGTAGATTAAGAGGCAAAAGTTTTTCTATATAAAGAATGAGAATTACACAGAGTGTAATGCTGCTAGAAAATTAAATAGAGAATGAAAAGAAGCTCGATAACATTTATCGAGCATAATAGAGAAAGACAAATTGAAGAAATCTACTGTCTGAGAAAGAGATAAATGGAGTATGAGATGCCAGTATTCTATTGAGCATAAAGGATCTGATACAAGAAAAGGTAGTTTCTATATTTACATATCAAAGTTTATTGTTGCTTATTAATATTTGTAATAGATAAATATCTTAACCAAGTTAATTTAACCATCCTATTTGTAAAACCTAGACTTAGGTGACATTCCAAAAGATTTTTTAACGACCTCTAACAAGGCCACTCCTAACAGGGTGAAGATCTTAACAAATTTGAGTTAAATCCCCTAACAGGGTCTCATATAGAAAATGTGTTTGTACTCTTTAACATGATAAGTTCTTAACCGAGTGTACTTCAGAAGGGTACATTTTTATTGTGGGCTACAATTCCCATAGAGGTTTTTCCCAAATTGTGGTTCCTCATTAAATCTGATTTCAACCGAGTTATATCTTATGTTTACATGGTTAATCTGATGTTCCTAATCTTGAATGATTGATTCATTCTTATGATATTGAGTTATTTTGTGAATTGGTTATTTATTGTATTCAGTATTACCGAGTGAATTAGTGAGTTTATTTTTAAATTTTTTAAGTTTTGATTTATCTTATTCACCCCCCCCCCCCCTCAGTGGGNTTTTTAAATTTTTTAAGTTTTGATTTATCTTATTCCCCCCCCCCCCCCCTCAGTGGGACCAAAAAAAGCTACCTCAACATCATCATTAACTTGGTCATTTATCAAGTCATATTTTCCAAATTATCCTTTTGAGAAAGTGTCTTATTTTTATAATTCTTGCACTCTCTCACCCTGATGATGGATCACAAAGTGTGATCCAAAATGTTGATGCTAAAAACACTGACACAATCAAATCCAGAAGCAAAAAAACTAAATTAAATGGATTGTGGAAATCTAGTAATGTTGAAAGTGTCTTATGTCACTCATTGTAACTAAATTTGAGTTTTGGGTCCTATCTTTGTAAAATTTAGGTAAATCCTAACTTATTTCCAAAAGGTTAGTTATCTCAAGTAGTTACATGAGGTAGTTAGGAGCTTATTCTAAATGGTTACACCATTCTTGTCTATATATATGAGGAAACTCATTGTAAATGTGGGGAGACTTTTTATAGAGAGGAAACTATCTAGAGAAATTTTATGAGGGACTTTCCGTTTGACATGTTGTACTCAAAGCTTTGGAACTTGTATATTTTCAAACAGGTAATGAATAATACATTTAGTTCGTATGTCTAGATGTGTTACTTAGTTATTATTACTGATTTGTCGTATGTCAAGTTAGTAATATTTTTGAGTATGTAGGGAACCCACTAGCTTATGATCCAAATGACATATGTAATGGATGAAACATAATCTTGCCCTGGTATCTTGGTTTGAATGTGATAAGATAACTAGTTTCCTCATATGTTGAGATTTTTTATCCTTATTTCATTATTGCATATTCTAACTTATCATGTGCTTCAACCCTCTTTGTAGATGTTATCCTTTGTGAAATCCTAGTTAGTATTCATATGTCTACTACTGGTGTTTATGTTATGCATCTGGTTTTAGTTTTATGTTTTCTCCTTTATGTACTTTCAGGTTAAAAGTACACAAAAGTATTAAGTACCCACATCATACGAGGGAGCTGCCCGTCTTAAAAGTAGAGCCAGGTTGCAATTATATCGTGATCCAACTGCAATCTCTCCAACTATTGGCACAGTGTTCTTTGCTCGTATGGAAAATGGGGTCAGATTTCGAAGAAACATTGTAGTGACAAGTTTGTTTACCAACAAGGCTATAAAGGCAGTACAGGTTAGTGTGACAAAAATAACTTTAATATTACTAATTGTGGTAGGTAACTCTGAAGGAAGAAATTAAGGTATGAACAACACTTTCAATTTATTATAATAGATTACTAAACTGAACCAACTAAAGGTATTTAAAATTACAGCAACATTGCACATTCCTTTAAATTATTTAACTATATAGAAAGTAGAAAGACCTCAAAAGTGTCTACAAAAGATGTTTATCCATAAGTATTAAGAACTATAAAATCATAAAATCTTATGCATATGCCAAAATCTCATAAATACTACAAGAATTAATGTGCAAAGGTATTATTAATTATGATGTACAATGATAACATCGAGATTAGGACGCTACTTAACATTCACATAAAATAAAGTATGGTTTTATTGAATCAAATCATAGTATCAAACATACTAGCCTACATTCAAATAACATAATCAAATATAGTGCACAATAACTATTGTCCACCTTTACAACCATAAGTAAACATACAATTTCCTTAAGTCTTGGTTCTATAACAGAGCCATATATATGTACCACTTCATTTCTAGAATAGTGAGAGCTAATATTAAGAACATGACTTACAATGCAACATGTATTTCATTATGAAAATAAATATGAATGTATACAATTATGTATAACCAAATATCCCCATCTTGAACACGAGTGCATGATTTTTACACAAATCCAACCTTAAATATTTGACACTTATGATTAGTAAAATAGACTTCACCTAAACTAAGAAATTGGAACGTCATGAATGCCACTAGTGGTTTAGTGCGTATGAAGTATTGTCATATCAACTAGATATTTCCCAACAATAATGTAATGTCATTCTTTATTTTGTGGCTAGAACGCGCTATCCAAAACTTTAATTAAACATAATGCTTTATTTCTCTAAACCAAATCACCAAGCATTAAAATTTATTTTAAGTGATGAACAACCAATGTTAAATCTAAAAGTTACCATATTGCTCTACACAAATTTTATGAATACCAATATTCTTATGATATTTACAATATTATTAATAATAAGTTTAGAGATGAAATTCTATATTTTCTAATTAACATCCATTTATTTATATGTAACTTGGATATTGCTCAAACAAATTATTATACATATAGTAACCTTTATATTTTATTTTATATTTTATTTTTAGTACAAGTATAATCATTTTACTTAGCATTAAAATTTTAATTATTTTTCTATTAGATATAAGGTATTCAAAAGATCAAAAAATATCAACAGAGTTACATCACGGAGGCCAAGCCTCACCCCGAAGAAACAGTATTAGCTCTACATACAACTACAATAAAAGAAAGAAAGGAAGGAACCACTATCTAACTGAGTACATCATAATGGTTTTCTATCCAAGCGGTCCAACCTAATGGACCTTCCATCCAGACAATACTATTCTGCTCTTGAGTCTGCAACAACATATATGATTCTTCTTTTCTGGCATTCCCGTTCTTACTGAATTCTTTGTTCAGCCTGTCACACACTTGCTCAAAAACACGAAGATCATCCAACGTTCTTTGCCACTGGTATCCATGCTTGAGCTCATTGTAATAAAAGGTGGCATGCCCATCGCAAAGGAACCTCCTCATCTTATCTCGTTCAATCACTATAGTAGCCTGCACCTGCAAGAAGATTTTAAAATATGTGAGTTTATGAAAAAAATCAGTAAGATCCCTGCACTTACCTTGATACCTTTCTTCGTTCCTGCACTTCCAGATCTGCCAGAGAATGTTAGATGACAAAATATTCCAAAAAAGATTGGTATCTTTAGGAAGACCGTTAATATGCCCAGAAATAATTTCAAAGATATTAACATTAACAGGATAAACAATGCCAAATATGTGCCAAATCTCTTTTGCAAAAA
>MU227971.1:2255392-2265516 GCA_018584345.1 Thuja plicata | reverse complement strand
ATGAAATAAGGATTCTGGCATCCATATGTGGGATAAGCCTCACAGTTTCATCCATGCGGATGATCTTACCAATTGGTTCAAGCAAATGCGGCAAGAAACGCCACAGAAAAGGAGGAATGTTCTTAACTAGAACCCACCTGGGAGCCGAAAGAGCAAGAACCTCTTCATAGACGGCCTCTGGTGACCAGGCAATAGCCCTGAAAGATGTTGACCCGACATTCCAGTACTATTTTTTAATAACCACTTTTTGGGCATCATGATTCACGAAAAAAATAACATATAAACCCTTTTGTATTTGTCTACAGAAAGAGATGTGAAGCCCTAACTTGTTATTCCAATAGTTATGCAACCAGTCGTCCATAAACTTTCTTGGAGGACATTTTTCTAAATCAACAGCAGAGAAAAAAATAGCAGTATCTCTAAGCCTTTCTTTTTCTTTAACTATTTCTTCTAACATTTCATGATTCGGAACTACTGCAAAAGGAGGCAAGGGAGCGAAGGGATTCTTACCTGCTTCGGCCGCCTCATCATTATGAGAACTCGCACATTCAAACCTAGCCCTCACGTCTATGCCCGGAGATCGAGCCACGGCCTCAGAGAAAGACTTAGGCCGATAGTAGTTGCGGGTGTGTGAGGGGTTGGATTCATTTTGAGCAATTTTATCAGTATGCGAGGGATACTTACCTGGTACAGGTTCTATGGTCTCGCCATTAAGACCAGCATCCACCATCCTGCAGTTTGTAATTTCAAAAGAGGGAGGAGGATCGCCCGAGTCGAGGGCCTGCACGGCGGATGCCAGGTGTCCACCATGTGGACTAGAGCAATCAGAGGATGCCACCTTGGCGAGGCCAAGGTCGCCGGCGAAAACAAAAAAAGACAACTGGGAATGAAATAGAAAACGCCGAGAAAAAGCAGAGCCCAAGCACTCTCAACTCTCGAAAAAATTGTTTCTTGAACTATCTGCCACTAAGATTCCTAAAATTTTAATTATTACTTGATTAATATATTGATATATAAATCTAATGATTAGTATATTGATATATATATCTAATGTATATTATTTTTATTAGCTAATAATAAAATCATATATTACATTTTATTTTGCATGAATAAATTATTTTAAAAAAAGAACTTGTTTCTTTAAACTTCCATACTAAAATAAAATAAATTTCCCTTTAAATTGTACCCAATTTATTTCTAGATTCCCATAGTTGAAATCTTTCCAATCTAAGGAATATAAGACAAAAACTAGGAAAGTTTACACAGCTTTTATTAATAAATAAATAAAAAGAAGTAGAGCAAAGCTTACCTAACGCTAGGAAAAAGATCAGGCAAAAAAATTTGGAACTTTGACTCGTGGCAAGGGAAAATCTGGATTCCTTTGCTTTAGAATTCCACGAAATGATTTTTTTTTTTTTACAGAATTTTTTTAACCTTAATTCTTAACAATACAAATAAAATTATAATATATACAAACATAATTTATTCAATATTATTTTTCACATTTTATACAAAATTTCTTATTTAATTTTTAATCTATAATAATTTTACTTTTATTAAATAAATATTATATATATATATATAAATTTACATAAATAATTATAGTTTATAGTTTATTCTTTTCTTGCTGTTTGTAAGGTTTAATGTAAGTGGACAAACAAACCATACTAATGAAGTATTAGATTATAAATTTATTTATTTCTTGGGATACAAGTAGAGATAAATGATGTTGTAAGAGAGCAATTATCATGTGTATGCAACTATCAGCAATGGTGAATTTGTATATATTATGTTGTTACAAGCTAATAATTAACTAAATTATTATCCATGTTTAACAGGGTGACATTAGTACTACATATCAAATCATATTGATTTTCCGTTTCTAACTTTTGGTAAGCTTTTTGTATGTTCTTTTTGACACCTTAGAGACCACAGTATGATGTTTCGAAAGGTACATCGAAATTATATATATTATATTCATATCCATAAAATGATCAGATTTAACTTTTTAACATTTTTATATACAGTTTATTTGAAGAAGATAAAAATGACTATTTACTGTTCTTGTGGAAAGCAGGTTTATAAACACTAGGGCTGGTATAATAACACTTTCAAAAAGTGGTAACAAAAATGTTATCTCTTGACCATATTTAATCATCCAAACTCCTTGAGATTTACCGCTCGCAAAAGAGACAATTGTAAGAAAACTCAGGTAAAGTTTAGGTTTTTGTTTGCTTTATAATCTAAATTATTTTCAAAATATTACTGAATGTTGCTACCGTAATATGTAATAAAAGGACCGAGTAATTATTTATAAATATGAAAATAAATTCTCTCACATCGAACTATTTATTTATATTTAAACCTACATTCCCTAACTACTTGAGAAAGTGACATGCATATGGAAAGACAATAAAATACAAAGGATAGGGGCGGTTACCCTTTTTCCCAGCGCTCCAAATTTGGTAAACCAGTATACCCCTTCCAATGCCTCTAAGTGAAGAAATAGAATCTTTAGGCAAAACACAGCTGAAAGGTTTAACGCTACATTCCACAAACTTAGCCAGTATACGAACAGGATACGAACATCCCTCAAAACATAATGAAGGTGGAGATTTTTTTGCAAATTGTGGAAGCAGAACAAGGAATGTGAACTGCTTGACCACCAGTGCAATGGCCACCCATTTGGATTCGATGAAATATGTGGAATCATAAAACAAGCACCTCCATTGTTCGGAAAATTGCTTTGAAGAGATAATGTTAACAAGTTATACCGACTCGTACTTTGTTAAAAAGCCTTTAGAGATTCTTAAATTACTCTGATTTTTTATAGCAGCTTACTTGGCAAGTCCTTTGCTTATAACTAAGATTTCAAGACCACATCATCAATATGATGCCAAATCAGAATGCTTTTTGCCAAGATGTAGAAAAAAGCCCCACAAAAAAGTGAGACCAATCGTAGTGCATTAGGGACCCCCATAGTTGTGCAGCTAATGTGGCATCATGCGATTGGTTGCTTTTTACAAAAAGAGACACATTTCATTCAATTATAGGTAGTCATCATTAACAAAAAATAATAATTTAAAGGTACAACTATTCCACAATGTTCTAAAAAATATTAGATATTAAATCAGCAAGTGTAGGTATTAAGTTAATCATGTTGTGCCAGTCTTCTCAGCACTCTTAACCAATTTTCCTTGACATAAGCGTAGAGTAGATAGAAATAATAAACATTTTGTTTAAAGTCAAGAGTACAGTTAGCAACCTCAAATAGAATTTATGATACTCTTTCCTTTTAGTTTTATGGTAGCAATATCTTATTATAGAAATCTCTAAATAAATTAATATTTGAATCTAAGATACTCAACATCAAGTTATATTATAAATTAATAATATTATGTGATGGACATAAAAATATTATATCTACAACAACATTTAGTTCAATATTGTTACCAAGGGTTATGATAATAGTATTATTAGACACGATCAAATATTAATATTAATACTAAAAGTAAAACTCACCGAGGTAGATAGTGATGATAGTATATATAGAGCCTACCTTAAAATAAAGTTAGGCGTGCTTTTGATGTTGTAATAAAAATGACACGTTAGAACGTTCAAATTTTTTTTTAATGAGGAGGTTGAGTTTTATTTGTAATTTCTCTTTATGAACATGTCATATCACATCAACATCAAATATTCAAATTTATACATCGCTCACTACTTTTAATAACTACAATCCTTAAACTCTAGTTTTCACTTCAACTTATAGAGGAAAGATGATGATATAATTTATCATTAAATTTATTTTAAAATATATTATAATTTTGTCCATATATTAAAATTAAATATTTATTATCCATTCAAAAATCTTAGAGATGATATATCGTGCGTAATTACAATGAGATGTAGTCTAAGATTAGATTTGGTATCCCATCTATATCATAATAATTCTAAACTTTATAGATGTACATACCTCTTTGCTTGATAACTTGAGCATGTTGTGATGGCTGGTTGATAGGGCACTCCACATGGTCTCTAAAATTTATACAAATGAAGTGCTTTCTATTACATTAGTTCATTAAATAAGATCCAATATCCCATTAAAACTCCAAAGTGGTCAATTTATTATCCAACATGAAAATTAAATCATAATCCTTAGAACCTATAATCGTCACATGAAATAAAGAATTTATATTCACTTTACTCACAATATGTAGAGCAACAACACTCCAACCATTTTAAACACTTCCTCATTATAAGTTAGTACCATGTTTTGGGTTAGTCAAATCTCAGTTTTAGTTTTAATATAATAAGATCCTGGAAGCACAATTATACTACCCCATGCACACGTAACATGACCACAACCTAGACCTACTAATAAGGTAAATATCCACAATGTAAGAATAAATAAAATTATCTCAAATAATATCAAGATTAAGTTTCATAACCATCTTTAGGTGGAGCCTCACAGATGGCTAATGTGGCTTCAAGTGTGATTGACCTTAGAAGTGGCGATGAGGTTTTAATTCAAGGGAAAAATCCAACCCAAAATAGAATTGCAATTATATGTAATACTTTTAATTTTGAATTGGATCAAGATGTTTAAAAGTAATTACACAGATGTACGGCTGGGCACTATATAAGTGTGTCATAGAAATATTGATGCAGAGTGTTAAGGTGGTTATGATTCAACAAGTTTGCAAAGGAGGAATAGACTTATAAGGGAAATACAAGGTTCCCAAGCTCTCCAAGTAGACCTAAGACACCAAAGGCTTCAAGGGTGTAAAAATAAAACCAAGACTTTACCCAATGCCAATAATGGTTCCAAACACTTGATTAGGTATACTAAAAAGGAATTAAAAAGGTTATTTGGTCAGAAACCCTATCCAACACTCTCACCTTGAAACACACCTAATAGACCTAGGCTCCATGTAGCCCAACATCGACCAAAAATGACACTTTTCTCGCAAATTCTCCAAAAAAATTCTAGAATAAGTTAGGTTTCTAGATACCCATTATCCTTATACAAAACATATCAAAAACATAGATATGGTTAGTTTGGACCAGCTATCCCAAAAACTAACTATACTCTTCTTCCAAGAGACCTAAAAGCATACCTTAACAAATGTACTATAATCCAAACACACCCAATAACTATGAAACCCTGGAAAGTCTTAGGAAATGACCCCAAACCAAAAAATATGCATCCAATTTGGCCCCTTGACCCCTGAAAGCATAAAATCCCCAAATTGTACTAAAAATTCCCTGCAAACTAGGGCTTGAGCAATGACACACTTCCCAATGCTTTCTTCAACCATTGAATGTTGTTACACCATAAAATTTGTGTCCTCTAACATCTTCATGATGAAAATAAGGGCTTCCAATTGGTAGATCCTCTACTTCTACTCCTTATCCACCAAATTCAGTGTATTTCCATGCCTTCAAGCACTCCAACTTGACCAAATGGATGATCATATGCATTATCTAACTCAATCCTACATTATTAGGCATATATACATATGATACATGTCAATTTTATATCCTCAAGTCATGGTTAGAATAGAAACGGGATGGTTACATCATTTTGGTTAAGAAAAACAATGTGAAATTGACTGTCTATAATACTAGGACTTTTTGACTGAAAGTTCAAAGTGGAAATCCTCAAATATGGATCAAAAAAACTTTATAAACATCTCTCAATACATTTCAATGATAAATCTATGAAGAAAATACAATGGAAGATCAAAAATATGCAAGAAACAATGAATTTTATTGCATTTCTCTATATAGTCTGTACAATCCTTCACTAGTCGATACTGTATATTCTTCCACACATCCATGGGTGTTTATATTATAGTTCCTAACTTCCATAACTGATCAAAAGTGGTTGGGATTTATTACAAAGTGTTTAAACTCCTAAAATGCAATTTCCCACCAAAACACAACTAGCCGTTAATACTTATATATTTCAATTATTAACTTGTGTATTTGACATTTTTATTGCTTAAAATATATTCAAGATCTATGGATTCAATTCATAAGATCTATTTTCCTTTATTAAAGCAATATAAACCCTAATTGAACTCTTGGTGCACTATTGGCTCAACTAACAAGATTTTTTTCCCTAAGTCATTTAAAAGGACTTATTACACTTTTATTGCATTCTTCATTACAAATTACCATTAAAGGCTTAAGAACATCCCAATTCATGCTTAGGGATGATTTAGATCCTTTTTCTTCATTAGGTCTCATGGTGACCCTAGGTGTTTGCATAGGTGCTGATGCACCATACACACCACCTTCAAATAAACTCTTGTCCCAAGAGTTAAAGGACTTGGTCTTCTTGCCACCCAGTGCTCTAGATGGATACCAGCTCCTTTCAAAAGTTTGTTACAATAACTCCATGCCCCTATGCTCAAAACCTGCAATCAAAGAGTTAGAACCAAGAAAATAGAACTTATTACAAATATTGTCCTTGTATTCTTGTTGTTTAGGACACTCAACTTTTGTCCTCTCAAACTGCCCTCGCATCTTCTCTTTATGATAAAATAGACCCCTGGTACTGCCTTCCATAGGTATGCCACTATAACCCTTCCTTGTTGATATCATAGGACACCACATAGTCCCCACCCTAGCTGCTTCTTTCTTCTATGTTTTCTTCCCCATAGTCAATTTTCTATGACTGTCACAAACTTCAAATTTCATTACCAATAAAGTGGTGTTTTTCTTCTAATTTGATGCTATAGATCCCTGCACCTCTTGTTCCTACAAATCAACATAAGTTTTTGAACCAAACACAATGATGTTCCTACCCTCATTAGAAAAATGATTAGGTAGGGGTGTGAGGGTATAAGTCTTTCCATCCTTGTGCATAATATAAACATTCTCCAACCTATAATGAATGGTCTGTCCTTATGCTTTCCATGGTCTTCCCAAAATGATATGCCAATAATTCATAAGGACCAAATCACACAAGACCCTATCAACATATTCCCCAATAGAAAAATCAACATAGGCCTTCTCTTTGATCAAAATATTTTGATCACTACTAACCCATGATGCCCTATATGGTCTATGAATTGGAAATTTGTGAAACTTCAGTTTATTCACCATCTCATAAGAAACAAAATTATCAAATGAACCAGAATCAACTATCATGTAGAAAATCTTACAATAACTTTTGCAATTAGTTCTAAAAATTGATACCTCTGATATATTTTGCTATTGCATACTTTCTCATTTTCTCAGCATGAGAAAATCACCTTCGTTATATGGTTTTAAAAAAACACTTTCTTCCTTGTCTTTGATCTCCTTCTCTCCTTGAGTTTGAGTGATTCTCCTATCATTCTTCATATCTTCTCTTTCAGGATATTTAAGGAATGGGTGCCCTTCTCCTTCTTCACCACACTTATATAACTTCCAAGGGAAACTCTGTCATCTACCATTATTTTGTTCTCCTCTCTGATCTAAGAATTTTTATTTTCCTTTCTTATTTTGTCTTTGGCTTGGATCCACTCCTTTTGACTTTCTTTTTTGTCCTCTTGGATTACCTTTCCTCTCTTTCCTTCTCCTAAGCTTATCCTTAGCTTTCATAGCCAATTTGAAGCACTCCTCTAAGGTTCTAGGTGTAGCCATGCTCATCTTATCTTGGATATTGTACCTTAGTCCTCCAATATATCTAGCCACCTTATCTACCACATCTTCATCATGAGATGCCCCTGATGTCAAGCTTGTGGAATTCCTCTATATACTTTGGTAAATCCAAGTCCTTTGTTTAAGTCCTTGCATCATTTTGTACAATGATACTTTGTAGTCTTCAAGAAGGAACTTGTCTTTAATTCTCTCCATCATTCTTGGCCATGATGTGATATTATACCAAACCTTCTTCATCCTATCAGTTTGCAAGTTATCGCACCACAATAGTGCATGTCCTTTCAATCTAGACTTTAAAATCTTAACTTTCATCCTACCTTCAACATCATCATAATCAAAGCAATTTTCAAGAGCACTAAACCAATCCAATAAAATTTCATCATCCATCCTTCCATCATACATAGGATGTTCAAATTTTACCTTTGAGTCTCCAAGATTAATAGCCTTCAAGATCCTTTCCAATCTTGCATCCTCGGGATCAATTGGTTCCTCTCTTGTTGTTGTAAATTCTTCATCTTCATTGTCTTCTCCATTTCCTTGTTTTCCCTCAAGGTTGGTTAACCTTTCCACTTCTGATCTTATCCTTCTACTATCTAAAATTTGTTGTCTTACCAACATAGAAAGCTCATCATTTGTTACCCTCTAAGGGATCCCATATTCTTCTCCTTTTGACATTTATGAAGTATGGATCAACTCTAGAACACTCTAAGAGGAATGGACACTCCAAGGTCTCAACAAAGGATCAATCCACCAAAGACCTCAAAAGATACTTCTCAACTCTTCATGTAGGATGCTCCTAGGATCTGATACCACTTGATGCAGATTGGTATGGTGGTTATGATTTTAAAAGGTTGCAAAGGAGGAATAGACTTATAAGGGAAATACAAGGTTCCCAAGCTCTCCAAGTAGACCTAAGACACCAAAGGCTTCAAGAGTCTCAAAATAAAACCAATACTTTACCCAATTCAAAAAATGGTTCCAAATATGTGATTAGGTCTATTAAAAAGGAATTCAAAAGGTAATTTGGTCGAAAACCCCACCCAAAACGCACACCTTGAAACACACATAATAGGCCTAGGCTCCTTGTAGCACAACAATGACCTAAAATGACATGTTTCTCACAAATTATCCAAGAAAATTATAGAACAAGTTAGATTTCTAGATACCCATTATCCTTGTAAAAATTATATCAAAAACTTAGATATGGTTACTTTGGATCAGCTATCCCAATAATTGATTGTACTTTATTTCCAAGAGGGCTAAAAGCACACTTTAACCAAGGAACTATACTCCAAACACACCCAATGACTATGAAACCTAGGAAAGTCTTAGAAAATGACCCCAAATGAATAAATATCCAACCAATTTGGCCCCTTGACCCCTGTAAGCATAAAATCCCCAAATTACACTAAAAAATCCTGACAAACTAGGGCTTGAGCAATGTCATGCTTCCCAATGCTTTCTTCAACCACTAAATATTGGTACACCATCACCTTGGTGTGATTTAACAACTTTCTGAAGAAAATAGGGTCCTCCAATGGGTAGATCCTCTCCTGCTACTCCTTAGCTACCAAATTCAATACATTTTCATGCCCTCAAGCACTGTAACTTGAATAAATGGATGATCATATATATTCTCTGACTCAATCCTCCATTATTAGGAATATATAAATATTATACATGCAAATTTTCCATCCCCAAGTCACAATTAAAACAGAAAGGGAATGGATACTTCATTTTGCTTAAGAAAAACAATGTGAAATTGATTATCTATAGCACTATGACTATTTGATTGAAATTTCAAAGTGTAAATCCTCAAAGATGGATCAAAACAACTATAGAAACATCAATTAACATATTTCAATGATAAATTAGTGAAGGAAATACAACTTAAGATCATAAATTTGGAAGAAACTATTAATTTTATTGCATTTCTATGTACAGTCTGTACAATCCTTCACCAATTCATACTATAGATTCTTCCACACATCCATGGGTGTTTATAAGATAGTTCCTAATTTCAACAACCGATCACAAGTGGTTGGGATTAATTACAAAGTATTTAAGCTCCTAAAATTCAATTTCCCACCAAAACACAAGTAGCCATTAATATTCAAATATTTGAATTATTAACTTGTGTATTAGGTGTTTTTATTCCTTAAAATTTATTCAAGATCTTTGGATTCAATTCCTAGGATCTATTTGACCTTATCAAACAAATCTAAACCCTAATTGAACCCTTGGGACACTGTTGGCTCAAGTTACAACATTTTTGGTCGTAAGTCCTTTCACATGACTTATAGGACTTATTACACTTTTAATGCATTCTTAATTATAAATTGCCATTAAAGGCTTAAAAACATCCCAATCCACACTTAGGGATTCTTTAAATCCTTTATCTTCATTAGGTCTCATGGTGACCCTAGGTATTTGCATAGATTCCCCTACAACATATATATATATATATA
>MU227971.1:2239405-2249909 GCA_018584345.1 Thuja plicata | reverse complement strand
TCCATTAATTAGCATTCATAAACTTTGATCCAATAAGAGATAATACACACAAGGAAGCATAGGGATATGAAGAATTATCACAAAGTACTTCCAATAGTTTGCATGATCAATGAGAATATTACAGAATTTAAAAGCCAGAGGGCAGAAAGAATGCCTCAGATAGCTCCTGGGAAGAATGAATTCTCCTTACAAAATGCCAAAATCTAAGCACTAAGGCTCTCAAAAAACTTTAAATACCCCCAATGCACGCAGGCAGGAGCTCTAAAACCTAACTAGGGTTACAGATTTACAATAGAATAATTGACCCTAGGACAAAATCTAATTTGGCCATAAATGTGCTACGCTGATGAATCGATCAGATCATACTTTCCTTTACCTATCCCTGTACTTGACTACGCCATGCGAACAAGCAACCTGGAAAGAGTCCTCTCAATTTCTCATCAATGAGTCCTCGATCATGACCATGCCTTTAGCCAACTGCAACTGAGAGCAATAAATTCGTGATTGGACTCTGCATCTCTTTTCTCTTCTGAATCTCCCTTTCTTCACCGACATTAAAACAAATCTAATCCAGGGATCAACAGACTCTTTGTGCATGGCCTTTCTACAATTAAAAACCCCTTCTGATTATTTTGGAACACGAGCACACAGGACCATGGCTGCTGAGCGTTCACAGTGCCAAATCTGCCGCCAACCATTCAAATTCAAAGTCCAGTGACCTCGCGACTGACCGTTAGTCTCTATGTCACGAGCATCAGACATTGACCCTGGTTAAATCTCCAGACTTGGCGACAATGTATTATTTTACTCCTATTTAACCCGAGTCTAGATCCAGCGACATCCTGACTGTGAAAAATCAAAGTCACGAGGAAAATCCTTATCTCACCATTCTTCTAGCGACCCAGTGCCTAACTGTCACCTTAGACTGTCACAGTTAGTCTCCTTGTCGCCAGATGTTATCTTTTCATTTCAAGACTGCGCGACCACACAGTCGCCAAGTCGAGAGAGAAAAGCCTGAGCCCTTTTTGACCTTTCTTAACAGTCAGCATGTGTCCCTTAATCCTTCTAGTGACATCCTGACTACCCTAATCGCCAAGTCAGGAGTACTTTTCTCGTAGGGCACCTTGATCACCAGACTTAGCGACCATCGTAGGGTCATCTAAGCTTTGTATCAGACGGCTGCCGTTATGTCGCTGGACAAAAGACAATGCCCTTAAATCATTTCGCGATCCCACGACTGAAGGCAAAGAAACACTTAGTCTCCAAGTCGCGTGATCCATCTCCTCCGTCTGGCGATTACCCGACTGAGGGCCCGCATCCACACGTCTTATGCCATCTTTCACATAGCCACTGGTTCACCTATTTGCACATTGGAACACTGAGTCACCATTCTACTTTGGCAACAAGGCGACTGGGGACCACAAACGGCTAGTCGCGAAGTCTTGATAGGTAAGCCTTAACGGCTATATGATCTAGAGACTACGCGACTGACTGCATCCTTAACTGCTACGGTGTGACCCGATCCAGTGATCACGCGACAAGAAACAATCGCCAAGTCTGAGAACTTTTCCCTGACCGCCAAGAAAATCCCGCGATCACCCGACTGAAGGCCTGTTTAACTGTTGACTTTGACCCGATCTAGCGACAATGCGACCAAGGGCAACCGCGAAGTCGGGAGACATTTTTTCTAACTACTGAAACTTCATGCGACTTCATGACTGAAGGTGGGCCCCTGCTTTGTAACATGGTTCTGGCGACAAGGTGACTGAAGACCAAGTAGCTAAATCGAAAGACGCTGAGGGAATATTTGATTCTATCACGAGACCACGTGACAAGAGGAAACGCAGAGTCGGAGGAAGAAAAGGAATATTCGCCCAGGCTGAAGCGATCACGTGACTTGGAAATTAAGCACATGCTCTTAATGATGGGAAAAAGTAACTGCGAAATATAACATGACAAAGCCTAAGGGTTTTAATACATAGTTTAAACATGAAGACTTAGGCTTTTACAGGGATCTGAGGGTTTTGATAAAAATTGCACAAGGATGGAAAAAATTGGACAACAGTAATAGTCATTAAAATGAAAGAAATATCTATAAATATTTCCTCCTAATCTTTGTCATACGTCTATGAAAATAAGCATGCAAAATATTTAAGCATATTAAGTATCCAATCTATTTGCCAAACATTATAAGGGAACAATAGATCTATCAATATCAAATCTATAAAATACTTCATATCCCAAATAATAGTCAAATATAAATAATGAAATCATTCATACCTATGATTGATTACTCTTCACCTCAGAAATTTTATTAGACATTGTTAGCTTGCCTTCTGGGTAGTTATCTTAGTTTTTTTCAGTTCCTTATGCCTCTTTCCTATTTAAGTCTAGAGACAAAAGCAAAGAAAAAATAAGAAAAAAAACAACTCCACCTCCATTGTTGCATGCTTATACTAAATGAAAATGAGGACTAAAGCATATTCCCATTCCCATAACTTGGAAATTTCTAACCTAGGACTAAGTGACTACACCACCAGATAAAACATCATAAGAGGATGTTAACACATAATAAATTCTTTCATCAACTCATCAATACATCAATGGTTGTAATATTTTTTTACTAGAATCTAAATAAAAAATTTTGTATTTTATCTTTCATTCATAATAGATCTCTAGTGACCTCCATCAGCATAGAAATTATTGGAAATAATATTTTACATATATATTTTGTCATAGTTCTTTAATAGACCGATCCTCAAAGAGGGGCATTATTATGCATGTAAAGATCATAAATAGAGTCATTACACATATGTTAATAAACACTATGTTTGGGTCATCTGGAAAAAATCAATTTTAGATTACCATATAAACCAACTAACAACATGAGCACACAACTTGAAGAAGCATGATTAATTTATTTATCAAAAACTAATTTCTCTAATACACCTCTTATGGTCACTTCTTTAGTTTTTCAAGAAACTAAAGTTCATCATCTACATGAATTAAGGCCACATAACCCTTTTATCTATGATCATTATAAGAAATCAATATACTACACAATAAAAGGTAGCCATATCCTTTTTATATATTTAATCATTCTATGAAAACAAGATACTGCATAGTAAAAGACAATCATCTCTCTTCTATCTATGCTCATTTTAAGAAAATAAGATACTACACAATAAAATATAACCATCTCCCTTTTACATATTTAATCATTGTAAGAAAACAAGATAGTGCATCATAGGATAAGCATCTCCCTTTTATCTATGCTCATTCTATGAAAATAAGATACTACACAATAAAAGATAACCATCTCTCTTTTATATATAATCAATCTAAGAAAATGAGATACTACATAATAAAAGATAGTCATCTCCCTTTTATCTATGATCATTCTATGAAAACAAGATGGTACGTGCAATATTACAAAGAAAAAAGAGACAACAACAGCCCATAGATGGGGAGCACCAAGATACCAAACAATGACCAATACAAAGAAAGAACTCAAAAAACATAGAACCAATACCAACCTATAATACTTAGAGAAGAGCCTAAAGTTTACTTCGATAAACATAGATGCTCACAATGAAAGATATAGATATAAGATATCATACATTCATAACTATCAAAATTAGATTTTTAGAAACCTGAATAATTTATGTAATAATAGACAATTTATTAGAAATAACTTATATTACACAAAGTTTCTAAAATTTAATTACACAAACCTTTATTGTATTACACCTATTATATATCATTATTGCAACCAAGCACATCCTATTTTTCACAATCTAATGACAACCACAATATAAAACATAATTAATTTATGATAATAATAATATGTTCTTTGCATATGTCCAAAGCATAATAGATTATTTATTTGGCGAAGTTCAAAGTGTTTCTATGTAATAAGATTAATAGCAAAGTCCCATTGCAGAAAAAAAAGGGATTAACTGCAATATGCCAGTCGAGGACCACAAAGTCCGATACGACAGCATTTGTTAAATCAACACGCATCATCTTCTGGGTAGTGAGGAGCATGGTCACAAGGATTGACCAAATGGATGATCATATCTATTATCTTACTCAATCCTACATTATTAGGCATATATACATATGATACATGTCAATTTTTCATCGTCAAGTCATGGTTAGAATAGAAACAGGATGGATACATCATTTTGGTTAAGAAAAACAATGTAAAATTGACTGTCTACAATACTATCACTATTTGACTAAAATTTTAGAGTGGAAATCCTCAAATAGGGATCAAAAAAACTTTATAAACATCTCTTAATACATTTCAGTGATAAATCTATGAAGGAAATACAATGGAAGATAAAAAATATGCAAGAAACTATGAATTTTATTGCATTTCTCTATACAGTCCGTACAATCATTTTCTAGTCCATACTGTATATTCTTCCACACATCCATGGGTGTTTATAATATAGTTCCTAACTTCCATAACTGATAAAAAGTGGTTGGGATTTATTACAAAGTGTTTAAACTCCTAAAATTCAATTTCCCACCAAAACACAACTAGTCGTTAATATTTGTATATTTAAATTATTAACTTGTGTATTTGGTGTTTTTATTTCTTAAAATCTATTCAAGCTCTATGGATTCAATTTTGAGGATCTATTTTCCCTTATCAAAGCAATACAAACCCTAATTAAACCCTTGGGGCACTATTGGCTCAACTAACAAAATTTTTGGCCGTAAGTCATTTAAAAGGACTTATTACAATTTTATTGCGTTCTTCATTACAAATTTCCATTAAAGGCTTAAGAACATCCCAATTCACACTTAGGGATGATTTAGATCCTCTATCTTCATTAGGTCTCATGCTGACCCTAGGTGTTTGCATAGGTTCCCCTGCACCATACACCCCACCTTCAAAGAAACTCTTGTCTCAAGAGTTAAAGGACTTGGTCTTCTTGCCACCCAGTGCTCTAGATGGATACCAGATCCTTTAAAAGTTTTTTTACAATAACTCCATGCCCCTATCCTCAAAACCTGCACTCAAGGAATTAGAACCAAGAAAAGAAAACTTATTACAAATAGTATCCTCGTATGCTTGTTGTTTAGGACAGTCAACTTGTGTCCTCTCAAGCTGCCCTTGCATCTTCCCTTTATGATAAACTAGACCCCTGCTACTGCCCTCCATATATATGCCACTATGACCCCTCCTTCGTGATACCATAGGACACCACATAGTCCCCACCATAACTCCTTCTTTCTTCTCTGTTTGCTCCCTAGCAGTCAATTTTCTATGACTATTACAAACTTCAAATTTCATTATGAATAAAGTGGTCCTTTTCTTCTGATCTGATGCCACAGATCCCTACACCTCTTTTTCCTACAAATCAACATAAATATTTGAACCAAACACAATGATGTTCCTACCCTCATTAGAAAAATGGTTACTTAGGGATGTGAGGGTATAATTCTTTCCATCCTTGTGCACAATATAAACATTCTCCAACCTATAATGAATGGTTTGTCTTGAGGCTTTCCATGGTCTTCATAAAATGATATGATAATAATTCATAAGGACCACATCACACAAGACCCTATCAACATATTCCCCAATAGAAAAATCAACATAGGTCTTCTCTTTGATCACAATGTTTTGATCACTACTGACCCATGATGCCCTATATGGTCTATGAATTGGAAATTTGTGAAACTTTAGTTTATTCACCATCTCATAAGGCACAAAATTATTAAATAAACCATAATCAAATATCATCTAGAAAATATTTCCATAACTTTTCCAATTAGTTCTAAAAATTGATACCTCTGATTTCTTTTTCTGTTGCATACTTGCTCCTTTTCTCAGCATGAGAAAATCACCTTCATTTTATGGTTCTAAAACAACACTTTCTTCCTTATCTTTGGTATCCTTCTCTCCTTGAGTTAGAGTGATACTCCTATCATTCTTCATATCTTCTCTTTCAGGACATTTACAGAATGGGTGCCCTTCTCCTTCTTCGCCACACTTATAGAACTTCCCAGGGAAACTCTGTCATCTACCATTATTTTGTTCTCCTCTCGGATCTAGGACTTTCTCTTTTCCTTTCTTATTATTTCCTTGGCTTGGATCCACTCCTTTTCCCTTTCTTGTTTTTCCTCTTGGATTACCTTTCCTCTCTTTCCTTCTCCTAAGCTTATCCTCAGCTTTCATAGCCAATTTGAAGCACTCCTCCAAGGTTCTAGGTGTATCCATGCTCATCTCATCTTGGATATTGTACCTTATTCCTCCAAGATATCTAGCCACATTATCTTCCACATCTTCATCATGAGATGCCCTGATGTCAAGCTTGTGGAATTACTCTATATAATTTGGGAAATCCATGTCCTTTGTTTAAGTCCTTGCATCCTTTTGTAGAATGATACTTTGTAGTCTTCAGGAAGGAACTTGTCTTTAATCCTCTTTATCATTCTTGGCCATGATGTGATATTAGACCAACCCTTCTTCATCCTATTAGCGTACAGGTTATCCCACCATAATAGTGCATGTCCTTTCAATCTAGACATTAAAATCTTAACTTTCATCCTACCTTCAACATCATCACAATCAAAGCAATTTTCAAGAGCACTGAACCAATCCAATAAAAGTTCATCATCCATCCTTCCATCATAAGTAGGAAGTTCAAATCTTACCTTTGAGTCTCCAAGATTAATAGCCTTCGAGATCCTTTCCAATCTTGCATCCTCGGGATCAACTAGTTCCTCTCTTGTTGCTAAAAATTCTTCATCTTCATTGTCTTCTTAGTTTCATTTTTGGTCCACAAGGTTGGTTAACCTTTCCACTTCTGACCTTAGCCTTCTACTATCTATCATTTGTTCTCTTACCAACATAGAAAGTTCATTATTTGTTACCCTCTAAGGGATCCTGTCTTCTTCTCCTTCTGACATTTATGAAGTATGGATCAGCTCTGGAACACTCTAAGAGTAATGAACACTCCAAGGTCTCAACAAAGGAGAAATCCACCAAAGAACTCAAAAGATACTTCTCAACTCTTCACATAGGATGCTCCTAGGCTCTGATACCACTTGATGCAGAGTGGTAGGGTGGTTATGATTCAACAAGGTTGCAAAGGAGGAATAGACTTATAAGGGAAATACAAGGTTCCCAACCTCTCCAAGTAGACCTAAGACACCAAAGGCTTCAAGGGTCTCAAAATAAAACCAATACTTTACCCAATTCCAAAAATGGTTACAAAGACATGATTAGGTCTATTAAAAAGGAATTCAAAAGTTTATTTGGTTGACAACCCCACCCAAAACACTCACCTTGCAACACACATAATAGGCCTAGGCTCCTTGTAGCCCAACAATGACCTAAAATGACACTTTTCTCACAAATTATCCAAATAACTTATAGAACAAGTTAGGTTTCTAGATACCCATTATCCTTGTACAAAACATATCAAAAACTTAGATATGGTTACCTTGGATCAGCTGTCCCAATAATTGATTGTACTCTGTTTCCAAGAGGGCTAAAAACACACTTTAACAAAGGAACTATACTCCAAACACACCCAATGACTATGAAACATAGGAAATTCTTACGAAATTACCCCAAACCAATAAATGTCCAACCAAATTGGCCCCTTGACCCCTGCAAGCATAAAATCTCCAAATTGCACTAAAAAATCCCTACAAACTAGGGCTTGAGCAATGTCATGCTTCCCAATGCTTTCTTCAACCACTGAATATGGTTACAACATCACCTTGGTAGATCCAATGGGTAGATCCTCTGCTGCTACTCCTTAGCTACTAAATTTAATACATTTTCATGCCCTGAAGTACTCAACCTTGACCAAATGGATGATCATTTGTATTCTCTAACTCAATCCTCTATTATTAGACATATATAAATATGATACATGTCAATGCTCCATCCCCAAGTCACAGTTAGAACAGAAAGGGGATGGTTACATCATTTTTCTTAAGAAAAATAATGTGATATTGATTGTGTATAGCACTATGACTATTTGATTGAAATTTTAGAGTGGAAATCCTCAAAGATAGATAAAAACAACTTTATACACATCCATTAATACATTTCAATAATAAATCAGTGAAGGAAATACAATGTAAGATCAAAAATATGCAAGAAATTATGAATTTTATTACATTTCTATGTACAGTTTGTACAATCCTTCACCAGTTCATACTGTATATTCTTCCACACATCCATGGGTGTTTATAAGATAGTTCATAATTTCCACAACCGATCACAAGTGGTTGGGATTGATTACAAAGTATTTAAACTCCTAAAATTCAATTTCCCACCAAAACACAACTAGTCATTAATATTCAAATATTTGAATTATTAAGTTGTGTATTTGGTGTTTTTATTCCTTAAAATTTGTTCAAGCTCTATGGATTAAATTCCTAGGATCTATTTGACCTTATCAAACAAATCTAAACCCTAATTAAACCCTTGGGGCACTATTGGCTCAACTTACAACATTTTTGGTCCTAAGTCCTTTGACATGACTTCTAGGACTTATTACACTTTTATTGCATTCTTAATTAAAAATTTCCATTAAAGGCTTAAGAACATCCCAATCGACACTTAGGGATTCTTTAAATCCTCTACCTTCATTAGGTCTCATGGTGACCCTAGGTATTTTCATAGTTGCCCCTGCACCAAATATATATCTTTAAATGTTAACATATGGTAATAAACATTAAAATGAAATAAATATCTTTAAATATTTCCTCCTCATCTTTGTCATACGTCTATGAAAATATGCATGCAAAATATTTAAACATATTAAGTATCCAATCTATTTACCAAATATTACAAGGGAACAATAGATCTATCAATATCAAATCTATAAAATACTTCATATCCTAAATAATAATCAAATATAAATAATGAAATCATCCATACCTGTGATTGATTATTCTCCATCTCTGAAATTTTATTAGACATTGTTAGCTTGCCTTCTGGATAGTTATCTTAGTTTAGTTTGGTTCCTCATGCCTCTTTCCTATTTAAGTCTAGAGACAAAAGCAAAGAAAAAACAAGAAAAAAACAACTCCACCTCCATTGTTGCATGCTTATACTAAATGAAAATAAGGACTAAAGCATATTCTCATTCCCATAACTTGGAAATTTCTAAGCTAGGACTAAGTGACTACTCCACCAGATCAAACATCATAAAAGGATGTTAACACATAATAAATTATTTCATCAACTCATAAATAAATCAATGGTTGTAATATTTTTTTAGTAGAATCTAAATAAAAAAATTTGTATTTTATCTTTCATTCATAATAGATCTCTAGTGACCTCCATCAGCAAAGAAATTATTGGAAATAATATTTTACATATATATATTGTCATAGTTCTTTAATAGAATGATCCTCAAAGAGGGACATTAGTATGCATGTAAAGATCATAAATAGAGTCATTACACATATGTTAATAAACACTAAGTTTGGGTCATCTAAAGTTCATCATCTACACGAGTAAAGGTCACATAACCCTTTTATCTATGATCATTATAAGATATCAATATACTACACAATGAAAGGTAACCATCTCCTTTTTATATATTTAATTATTCTATGAAAACAAGATACTGCATAGTAAAAGACAATCATCTCTCTTCTATCTATGCTCATTTTAAGAAAATAAGATACTACACAATAAAAGATAACCATCTTGCTTTTACATATTTAATGATTTTAAGAAAACAAGATAGCGCATCATAAAAGATAAGCATCTGCCTTTTATCTATGCTCATTCTAAGAAAATAAGATACTACACAATAAAAGATAACCATCTCTCTTTTATATATAATCAATCTAAGAAAATGAGATACTACATAATAAAAGATAATCATCTCCCTTTTATCTATGATCATTCTATGAAAACAAGATGCTACGTGCAATATTACGAAGAAAAAAGAGACAACAACAGCCCATATATGGGGAGCACCAAGATACCAAACAATGACCGATACAAAGAAAGAGCTCAAAAAACTTAGAACCAATACAGGCCTATAATACTTAGAGAAGAGCCTAAAGTTTACTTAGATAAACTGAGATACTCACAATGAAGGATATAGATATAAGATATCATACATTCATAACTATCAAAATTTGATTTTGTCAAACCTAAATAATTTATGCAATAATAGACAATTTAGTAGATTAACTTATATTACACAAAGTTTCTAAAATGTAATTACACAAACCTGTTATATATCGTTATTGCAACCAACCACGTCATATTTTTCACACAACCACACTATAAAACATAATTAAGTTATGATAATAATAATATGTTCTCTGCATATGTCCAAAGCATAATAGATTATTTATTTGGCGAAGTTCGAAGTATTTCTATGTGATAAGATTAATAGCAAAGTCCCACTGCAGCAAATAAAGGGATTAAGGACAGCAATATCCCAGTCCAGGACCACAAAGTCCGATACTGCAGCATTTGTTAAACCAACACGCTTCATCT
>MU227971.1:2201990-2224174 GCA_018584345.1 Thuja plicata | reverse complement strand
AATGCCTTGGGCATTAATAGCTCTTACATGTTCATTTATGAGGTCTTCTGAATCATAAATGAACCTTGTCCCCCTCTCTCTCTCCCATTCTTCTATAAATAGAAGCCTGTTTTGAGAGCAAATAAGCATTCATCTTAGATCAAAATTGCATTGTTATGCTGCTAGAATACTCATAGAATTACATTCCATATTACTATATGCTAGTTTGTTACTTCTATTTCATCTTTTATAGCTTAACTGCATGCTTATTTCATCATTTAGCTTGTTTTCAATTAAAATCCTTCATGCTAGAATAGTATTGGTCACTGATTTATAGCATATTCTGAGGGCTAAATATGTTATTTATTACACTCTTTCTAGTTAGAAGGCAATAGGCCGATATTAGTGGTTTTTGAATGTTTTATCTAACCATTTATACTAATGCAATGACCTATTGAGTGTTTGTGTTGATTCTGACAGGTACCCAAATACACACGCACAACTAGAAGAATGAAACCAAGCATGGTTTTGTAAGAAAAGAGGTTATACAGACACCTTCTAGCAAGATCAGGCCTTTTCTAATCCATTGGGATACATTTCCAAGTAGAAATCACCAAACTGAACTGAAATAGCCCAATTAGCCCTAGTTGCCCTTAATTCTAGGAATCCACTGTACGAAGACCTCAGAACCCTAAGACCTACAAAAAATCCCATGTCTTATAAAAGGGTATTAGAATATCAACTTTTTTTTGGAGTTGTTTGGGATTATTTGGAATTAAGTGGGAAAAACTAGCCAATTAGGGCTAGGAGAAGCATTAGGTCTAAAAGACCAAATTCACCAAGGGTCTTGAGATTGTTCAAGAAAGTATTGATGCCCTATCCTAATAAGATCAAGTGAAGCTCAACAATTTTTCCTGGAATGGATAATATCCCCTGCAAAACTTGTTATGAAGAGGAGTTGAGAAAGCACTTGGAGTCTTCCAAGAAAGAGAAAAGGAGTGAAGTGAAACTTGTTGATAGATACCCCTAAGTGAAGCACACTGATTTCATCTCTTATAGAGGTGTTTTAGAAGTACCAAATTATTTAAGGAAGGACTTGGGATATCCTAGAAGAGAGTTGAGGTTCTTGAGGAAACTAGGAATAGTTAGATTCCTAGAAGCTTGTGCAAGCACACTATAGGTGTATTCTATTAGATTGGTATCATAGCCAATAAGATTTGGGCTTGTGGTGAATGTTTCAAACTGCAGAGTCAGTAGGAGAGTCTACAATAGTGAAAAATGCATAAATTGCAAAGAAATTGGATGAGAAAGAAGAAGAGAATAAGTTTCTCAGAGACTAATTGGACCAATTAGAGAAAAAATTGGACCAAGTGGAAGAGAAGATTTATGAAGTCAAGGATAAAGTTGAAGGCAAGAGTAAAGTGATAGCCTTGGATGTTGAGGTCCTTTAAGATGAGCCTTTCCTCACTAAAGAACCCTTCTTGAAAGCATTAAAATCCTTAAGTGGAAAGGCATTGGAAGGAGTTCCTATTTTAGTGGAAAAATGGAACAAAAGGTAGTCCTAGATTGGATTGAAGGACTTGAAAACTACTTTGAGTGTGATGGGATAACAAAAGCGCAAAAGGTAAAAGTGGAAAAGGCAATACTTAGAGGGTCTACACTCACTTGGTGTAAATTCATCCAAGAAGAGAGGGAGAAAGAAGGAAAGAAACCCATAGCCACTTGGAAAGCTATGGTAGCCAAAATCAGAGGGGCATATGTGCCAGAAGATTATGAAATTTAGTTGCATAAGAAAAGGAAAAGTTTAAGACAAAAGGAATTATATTTAAACTCTTACACCGAGGAGTTTCAAAGGCTGTGTATGAGGTCCACAGTTTCTGAAGAGGAAACTATGAAGGTAGCTAGATTCCTCAATGGTCTAAGATGGACTATTGAAGATGAATTGAGTGTACTGACTCCTACCACAGTCCAACGATGCCACAAAATTATAGTTAACATGGAAGAAAATTTGAAGAAGAAACAAGACATAAGTAATACTAGAGGCAGAGGAAGAGGAAGAGATGGCAGAGGTCAAAGAAGTGGATATGATGGTAAAAGTTTAGAATCAAAGACTCAAGGAGAGACTAAGATAACTAAACAACCAGAGGGAAGCTCAAACACAGGAGGCTTCAATAGAGGAAGAGTTTCTAATATTAATTGGAGAGGAAGAAGCAATAGCCAAGGAAGTGGTTCTTACTTTTCAACCATGAAATGCTACCATTGCAACCAAATGGGACATCCTGCCTATAGGTGTCTAGAGAAAGGCTCTACTTCCTAAGGAAGTGAGAAGAGAGTAAATTTTGTTCAAGAAGAATCTATTAAAGGTAAAAAAAAAAAAAAACACCTTGAAGTACTCATAGAGTCAAAAGAGGGAGAAAATATGATGATAAGAACACTGATTAAGGAACTAGTGAACGAAGAACCAAGCTAGAGAAGATCACTATTTAGAGGGAAATGCAAAATGATGGGTAAAGTGTGTAATATTATCATAGACTCAAGGTCTACTAATAGTATTATGCTATAGGAGGCAGTTAGTAAGATAAAGATGAAGAGGATTCCACATAGTAATCCAGTAAAGGTTACTTGGTTGAACAAAGTACAACATGTCCTTGTGAATTAACAAGCATGGGTGGAATTCTCTATTGGAAGCTACAAAGATAAGGTACTATGTGAAATCCTACCTATGGATGCATGTCACCTTTTATTAGGAAGGCCATGGCAATTTGACAGACAAGCCATCCATTATTGAGCCAAGAATGCATATTCTTTCAAGAAAGATTGTGTGACTTTCAAAATAAAGTCATTGTTAGAAGAAGGAGAAGTGAAGTCCACAGGCCCTAATGTTTTATTAGTGAGTGAAAAGGAATTCTGAGAAGCTCTAGAAGAAGGATAGGGAGTAGGATATGCTCTGACTTTGAAGCCAAAGGAAGAAAATGCATAGAAGATAGTAAAGAAGACAAAGATTACTATAGAAGTGCAAGAATTTCTAAGAGAGTACAAAGCCATTGTTAGTGATGGAAAACTAGGTAGCCTACCCCCTAAGAGAGCTATTAGCCACCAAATTGACTTTATCCCAGGAGCTACCCTACCTAACAAAGCTACCAATAAGATGACCCGCCAACAAAATGATGAAATTGCCAAGAAAATCCAAGAACTCCTAAACCAAGGCCTCATTAGAAAAAGTATAAGCCCATGTGATATTCCCACTATCCTAGCACCCAAAAAGGGAGGAAATTGGAGGCTATGCACTAATTATAGATCCATTAATAGATTCACCATTAGGTATAGATTTTATATCCCTAGGATAGAAGACCTAGTGGGTTGTTTATAAGGGGCAAAGTATTTCACTAAGATTGACCTAAAGAGTGGTTAGATCACCAAATTATGGTCAATGACGGAGATGAATGGAAGAATGCCTTCAAAACCACAAAAGGTTTGTATGAATGGCTTGTTATGCCATTTGGGCTATCAAATGCCCCATCCATATTCATGAGGCTTATGAACGAAGTACTCAAGGAATACATTGGTAAGTTTTTGGTAGTGTATTTGGATGATATCCTAATCTTTAGTATGACTAAAGAAGAAAATTTAAGGCATCTACAAATTGTATTTGAGAGACTGCATGAAGAAAAGCTAATGATCAATCTAGATAAGTGTGAGTTCTTAAAGAAAGAGCTAGTGTATCTTGGTTTTGTGGTGTCTCAAGGAAACCTTAATATGGATCCAAGAAACATAGAATCCATCACGAACTAGCCTACCCCCAAAACAACAATAGAGGTGAGAAGCTTTCATGGCTTAGCTCAATTTTATAGGAAATTCATTAAGCAGTTTAGTGTTATCTGTGCTCCTATGTTAGACACCATAAAAGGTGGGATGAAAACTAAATTTTTATTGAATGATCAAGCTAAAAATGGATTTTAGTTATTAAAGACTAATATTTCCACTCAAGCTATCTTAACACTACCAAGTTTTGAGAAACTCTTCACAGTTGAGTATGATGCTAGTAATATTTCTATTGGGGTAGTTTTAAGCCAAGAAGGAAGACCAGTGGATTTTCACAGTGAGAAGATCAGTTATGCAAAGAGGAAGTATTCTTCCTATGACTTAGATATGTATGCTTAGTCCAAGCACTAAGGAAATGGAGGCACTCCTTGATTCTGAAAGATTTAGTTGTGTATTCAGACAACCAAGCACTTAGTTTTCTGAACTCCCAAGACAAGCTCAGTAACAAACTCATGAAATGGGTGAAGTACTTGCAGGATTACACCTTCATCATCAAGCATAAGAAATAATTGTAGGAAAAAGTAGTTGATGCACTTAGTAGGAGACTTTTGGTAGTCCAAGAAGTACAATTATAGAATATGGGCATTGAGAGTTTCAAGGACTTGTATGCAAAGGATAAAGACTTTGTAGAGATATACAAGGTATGTAAAGAATATAAGAATCATTTCCATGGAGATTGTTTTTATTATACAATGCAGAGTGATTTTTTAAAAAAGGAAGTCAGTTATGTGTCCCTAGAGGATCAATTAGGGAAAATCTTATTCAAGAAAAGAATAATGGGGCACTTATTGGTCACTTTAGAGTCAATAAGACCCAAGAGTTAGTGCAGAGGTTTTAGTTTTTGCCTATAATGAGTCTAGATAAAAAGAAAGTATGTGGAGTGTTGTGTAGTGTGCCAGAAAGCCAAGGGAACATCCCCCAATGCAGGCCTTAATCAACATCTCCCCATTCCAAGTACACCTTGGGAATGCTTGAGCATGGTATTTTTTGTAGGATTTCCAAAGAAAAAATAAGGATTTGACAGTATATATGTCTGTATCATCTTAAAATGGAAGCACTTCCATTTTGATAGACTTAGCACCCTCATTTAGTTTTGTTGGCATATTAGATTTGCATCTGTGCTTGATTATACATGTGTAGATGAAATTAGGGTTAGGATCTTGTGGATTCTCCTATATTTCTCTCTCCATGGCTCTTCTCTCTAGTTAGGATCTATGTATTGGTCCTCTTGGGCCTCATCCTACTCTCTCTCCGGGCCTCTAGGCCTTCTTAAACACTCTGGCACATTCCCCTACCTTTCTAGGTCCCCCACTTATCTGGAAACCTTCCTGCAACTTTCTAGTGACCTGCCTGAAACCTCATGTTAGGGTCGAGGTCAACCCTGACCTAGGTTAGGGACGAGGTTGACATAGACCTTTGCCAGGTATTGGTCCCCGATTTCAAATCTGGAGCTTATCGGGGCCCGAAACTTAAAATAGGTCCCCGAGTTCGGATGCGGAAGTGTTTTCTTTGATATTTGAATTAATATGTTTTCTCCTTAGTTGGAAAATGTGATTGGACCATGATTCAAGGAGAAATCTGAATTTGGATCCCTTACATTGCCCTAGGAGGCCTATGTTTAGATCTCTATATAAACACTCTCTTTTGCCTTCATTTGATCATGAAAGGAAATGGGATAGATTACATGATGGAATGATATAGAAGAACATACTAGGAGGAAATATATCATCATCTTCAATCAAGCACTTTGAGGACAAAAACTATGGTGGATTTTCATTGAAGCAAGAAGGCTCTCTCTTTAGATCTACTATTTTCACAACATTCAAACATTCAAAAGGACATCATCATGGGGTAGAAATTACGGATTGTGAGTTGATGGGAATACTTTAGTCTTGTGGGCTTGGTATGCTTTCTTTGTCATATTCAAATCTATGCATTTCTTTCTCATTTCCATGTTATGTTAGGATTTTTAATCTAGAAGATTAGATCTTAATATTGCATGTTAAAAAGCTCTTTACAAGAGATCAATACACACACACACACACTACATTCTATATTCGGCTATTCGTGGAGGTGGAGATCACCAAAACTGGGGTTTGACTAAGGCAAAAGCCTATATAGCCACCCCAAAATCCCTCTTTTTAGATATTTGCAGGTGCTATTTTTGGGAGTTACAGGTGCAGGATAGTAGATCTCATACTAGATTTGGATACCCTTTTCAGCAAACTTCTGAGATTTTTTGTCAACACTACGCAGGTTAGGGTCAACATTATTGGGTTAGGGGTGACATTTGTGTGTCAAGGTCAACCTTTTTCATAAGACGACATCAGAACGGAAAAAGATTTATGGGTTTTGTTCATCTCTGCATTCTGGTTTGGGATCAACTATCAAATTTTCCATAAACTCAATACAGACCTCAGAAAATGAGTTTTTCCAGATCTGCTATGATATGAGGTAGGTATCTTGTCCATTTATTTCTTACATGTTTCTCAAGCTATTTTATCATAATAATTAAGTGTAAGAAAACATAAATTTGGCCTTAGGATCTCGCTTTACTGCATTACACAAATCTTATTTAGGGAGTCCTTGTGCCAAAATTTTATATATTACATTTTGGTGAACCCGCGATAGACAACTCTTTCTTTTTCATTGGTGTTAGATTTACATTTCATCTTAGATTTTGCATACATATAGAAGTAGACTCTCTTTTATGCTCTTGCATTTATATTTCAAAATTCATAAAAATTGCAAAATTACTTTAAAAATACAAAAACATTTACATTTTTCATGCTTGTAGTGTTTCAACATGTATGATTTTTGTTTTGAATACTTTGATGAGGATTTTATTGTACAAAAGGATAGATCCCTTAATGAGGTACATTGAAGTGAGAATGCAAATGGTTTGAATGAGATCCCCATGGATCCCATTCCTATTTCATCCTCCTCCACAACCTCCTCAATTGACTTTTACCATAGAGTGTATGCATGATTACCTTCATATTCCTTTATTTGCAACATCGAGACACCAAAAATGATATTCCCTAAACCTTTGATGATGGTAAAAGGATTTCCTCGAATAACTATTAAGGGAAAACCTAGAGATCCCTTGGATTTATTTGATAACATGGATTCTGTTTCACATGCTTATCACACACATAATAATCCTCAACCTACTGTCCCAGCAACTTTACCTCCTTCTCAACCTGTGCTTCCTCAAGCACCTAGTTTACCTTCTTCCTTTAAGGAATATGACTTAGTGGAATAGTTACGTGCTACTCTGGCTAAGATATCTTTGTGGGAATTACTTCAAACTTCTCCTACATATCATGAGGCATTGAAAAAATCTTTATCTACTCTCCCTAATATGCCTCCTCGTCAAGAGAACATTAATTCATTTCTGGAGTGCATGCATACTATGCCTTCTGTACCTCCAATTGTGTTTTCTAATAAAGATTTATCGACCGTCGAGGTGCATAATCAATATGATTCTCTTATGGTTGTTGTCTCTATTAATCAGAATATCATTCGTAGAACATTGATTGATAATGGATCTGGGTTTAATGTTTGTAGCATGGATATGCTTAAGGCAATTAAAGCTGATCTTAAAACCATTCAACTGAATAGTATTCCTATTCATGGATTTGATAATATTGCAAAGAAAACTTTGGGAATTATTACACTACCCATTAAAGTTGGTCCTGTGCTTCTTTCTAATCCTATCCATGTTATTCCTAGACCAATCAATTATAACCTTCTATTAGGAATACCTTGGTTACATACTATGCACGTAGTTCCTTCTACTCTTCATCGCAAGGTTAGGTTCATATACAACAATCTAATGTACACACTACATGCGGATGATGAACCAAATCCTTGCCTGAATGCAAAATATGCTAAGATTCCTGAACATATACAACCAGTCAAACAACCTAAACAACCTAAACAACCACTTGAGGTAAAACAAGATGAGATTCCATCTTCTTCCCTGACGGAAGATGATTGGGGAACATTGGATTTTAATCCTACTTTCATAGGAGAATATAAAGTATCGGATTTGGAATTTATGAAAGAACAAACTAAGTTTGAAAAACAAGTTTTTATTCCCTCTCCAATTTCTAAGGTGTTAAAAAGTAACTTTGTTGCTGCTTCTCGTGATGAAACAATTGAGACAATAAAACTAGATTGCTATGACATTGTGACATATGCCACTCCTTTAACTCAATCTGATATGGCCGACAGGTATGGTTCTGGTTACTATTTACTCAAGAAAGCCATATTTAATGGGAAAGGTTGTGGTAAGTATGACCAAGGCATTCAAGTACCCCTGGATAATGAAGGTGGTGATTATACTTATGGGTTAGGGTTTAATCCTCATAGGCAACCATCAGTTTTTCCTCTTAATGTTAATCATATTTGTGGTGGCCATTTGAAATTGGTTAATTCGCTTCTCCTTGACATGGATCAAAAGCCCAAATTAGACATCTTTCCTGAGGATGAAGCTCTTGCTGATTTTTTAGGAGCTTATCAAGATCTACCTACATTTCATCATAAAAGAAGAAAACAATATTGTCTCAATAGTGAAGCCTATTTCAGAGAACATGAGGAATCAGATATTTCCCCTTTACTAATAGATTCTCCTATGCAAAGTAATTTATTAATATCTGAGACCATTGACATTCGAGTGGATGAGAATGATGTTGAAAGGACAATCAAAATTGGGAAGTGTTTGAGTCAAGATGAGCATGATCAATTGGTTTCTCTCTTGCTTGAATATAAAGATATCTTCACTTGGACATATTTGGATATGCCAGGTATAGACCCCAAAAGTGTCACTCACAATATTTTCCTTAAGCCCAATGCTAAACCTATGAAACAAAAGATTCATAAGATGAATCCTAGCATCGCTTTACCAGTAAAAGCTGAAATTGAAAAATTACTAGGTGCAGGATTCATCCGCTCTATTGATTATTCTGAATGGATTTCCAATATTGTGGTTGTTTCTAAAGGAGGGAACAAAATATGGATGTGCACTAATTTTCACGATTTAAATAAAGCATCCTTACAAGATGACTTCCCACTACCTAATATTGACATGATTGTGGATTCAACAGCGGGTCATGCATTATTGTCTTTTATGGATGGATTTTTAGGTTATAACCAAATCTTTATTCCTGTTGAGGATCAACTTAAAACCGCATTTATTACACCTTGGGGGAAATTCTGTTGGGTCATGATGCCTTTTGGATTAAGAAATGCGGGAGCTACTTATCAATGTGCCATGACTTTGATTTTTCATTATTACATTCATAAGATTTTGGAAGATTACGTGGATGATATCTTGGCAAAGTCTATACAAAGAGAATATAATGTGTTCATTTTAAGACAAATATTTGAAAGAATTAGGAATTATAACATGAGGTTAAATCCTAAGAAATGTGCTTTTGGAGTTGATTCTAGAAAATTATTAGTATTTATTATTTCCAAGAAAGGCACAGAAGTGTATATTGAAAATACTGATGCTATTGTTAACATGCCTCCTCCTAAGAATATTTCTCAATTACGCAGTTTACAAGGTAAAATACAATTTATTTGTCACTTTGTTTCTAACCTAGCCGATAGGACTATTCCTTTTACTTCTTTACTCAGAAAAGATACTAATTTTTCTTGGAACTAGGAATGCAAGAAGTCTTTTGAGAAATTTAAAGAATATCTTGCTAATCCTCCTATCTTACAACCTGCTCAATTCAATAAACCCTTTTATCTCTATACTTCTGCCACATCTAATGCTATGAGTGAATTATTGGCTCAACATGATAATGAGGGAAAGGAAAGACCAGTATACTATATTAGTCGAACCTTGTTGGATTATGAAGCATGGTATACTCAACTAGAAAGACAATGCTTAGCTTTAGTTTATGCTTGTCAAAAACTCTGGCATTATTTACTCAATGTTGAAGTCAATGTGATTGTTAAATTTGATACTTTAAAACACCTTTTCTCAAAAACTGATCTCTCTAGTCGAATAGCAAAATGGGTGATGTTGCTCACAAAATTTGATCTAAATTTCATACTTTAAAAGACAATTAAAGGACAAGCTTTAATTGATTATTTAGTTGAAGCTCCTTGTCCTTATTCTAATACAACTGTTACCTCAGTAGAATTCCCCGATGAGAATATACTTGCAATCAAACAAGATGATATTTGGGAGTTATATTTTGATGGCTCTAGATGCAAGAAAGGTTCTGGGGTGGGCATCATCTTGATCCCTCCTATGAATAAACTGATCCCTATGTCATATAAATTAACTTTTCCTTGTACTAACAATATTGCAGAGTATGAAGCTCTTATTGCCGGTTTACGGGCAGCTTTATCTCTCCAGATTAAAAACTTAGAAATTTATGGGGATTCACAATTGATTGTGGAAAAAATCAAAGGAGGTTATCAAACTAAGAATGATAAGATGGCACAATATCATGATTTGGCTTTGGACATTCTTTCACAATTCTCTTCGTATACAATTCAAACTTTACCTAAGAAAGATAATCGACATGCGGATGCCATGGTAAGCGCATCTTCTTTGATTTGCCTTGAGAATAACAAGGAAGACTTTCAATTTACTATACACACTCTTAAAATCCCTGCAATTTCTGATAGGATTACTATGGATTGTTGTAATTTGCATTCAGATGAATGGTATTCACATATTTTTCATTTTTTGAAAGATAATACTTTCCCAGAGTCAGCAACACGAAACACACATAATTGTGTTAGAAAACTTACAGTCCGTTATATTATTTTAGGAGAAACACTTTAGAAAAATTCTTACAACGGTTTACTATTAAGATGTCTTAACAAAACTGAAGTACCTATAGCTTTAGCTGAAGCTCACTCTGGTTCTTGTGGGGGACATTTTGGTGGGAAATCCTTAGTCAACAAACTCCTCAGAATGGGATACTACTGGCAAACAATGGAACAAGATTCTTTCACATTTGTCAAAAAGTGTCCTCATTGTAAACAACATGGTAATTTAATTCATGCTCCTTCTCGTGAGCTTCATAATCAAGTTGCTTCGTGGCCTTTTAGCATTTGGGGTTTTGACCTTATTGGAAAAATCTCAGCAGCTTCTTCTCAAGGACACACGCACATTCTCACAGCTACGGATTATTTTACGAAATGGGTAGAAGCTATCCCTCTTCACTCTACTACTGTAGATGTCATTTGTGATTTTATCCTTAATCATATTATAGCACGATTTGGTATTCCTTCAATGATAGTTTCAGATAATGGTACATCTTTTAAGAATAAAAAAGTCACAAAATTCATGGAGAAATATCATATACAACATAGATTTTCTACTCCTTACTACCCTCAATCTAATGGTCAAGCTGAAGCATCAAACAAGGTTATTGAACAAATATTAAAGAAAATAGTCAACAAACATGCGAAATATTGGCATACACAACTTACTTATGCCTTGTGGGCTTATAGGACTAGTGTTTGTACAGCCACTGGCACTTCACCTTATAATGTTGTTTATGGGACTGATGCTATCATACCTTTGGAATTAGAAATACCAAATTTGCATGTTTCATTTCATGGGATCATTGACAAAGATACTTTCTGGAAACAACGATTACAAGAATTAGAAATGTTAGATGAACAAAGAATAAATGCTTTGGAACACATTAAAGCTTATCATAAATCACTCCAAAAACAATATAATCATAAAGTAATTGAACTGTCATTCTCGGTAGGTGATTTAGTCTTATATGAGAATCAAATAAATGTGAATGCTTTACCTGGTGAAAAAGGAAAATTTAGTCAAAATTGGCTTGGGCCTTTTGTAGTAATTGACGATTTTACTTCAGGTGCTTATAAAATTGCTGATATGAATGGCATTCCTCTTAGGGAACCTATTAATATCGTGCATCTCAAACATTATTATCCTTAAATCATCATTTATTTATGTATGTATGTGTTCCTTATAAAATAATTATTTTATAAGTTATGTAATTTAGAATGCATTCATAGATATTTTCCTTTCCTCTTTCTTTTATTAAGTTTTATGCATTGATGAAAGTAAAAAGTAATCAACCATAGAACTAATTGTTCTAGAACAAATTTTTTTGTATAAATAAAATTTTTTTGAGTCCAGTACATATGTGGCACAAGGTGCCATATCTATCAATCTCTATACTCTAAAGGTCGGTGGCTCCCAGATCTCTCAGATCTATGGTATGAGGCTGAGGATCTTAGAACGATAGTCCGTGTGCGACTCCTCGTTATTCTCATCTCCTGGATCTGCTTATGAGCTCTCTGCATGTTAGCCATCAGTTTCTCTTCCCTCTCTTTGCATAACCTCAACTCTCACCACACACTCAGGAAGATATTTGCATGTCTTCTAGGATCCCTTTATCCCTCACGAGACTCTCTCTCACTAGCTGGAAAGTGGTAGGATATACATGTATCCTTCAAAACCTTAGATACAAAGCTCCTCCACTCCACTACACTTCCTGCAAAATTCAAAATGTAAAGCTTACTAATTTTTTTCTTCTTAGATAAAATCATTATTCAAAGACATTCTAAAGCTATATCATTCCTGGATCCCGGGCCTAGACATCACTAAAAGGTCTAGATGGTCGAGGCATGGAGTGACTAATCTCCCCTTTCTCACTCTGTCTAGGTCTTGGTGGTCATGTCTCTATATGTGCTTTAGGAGGTCGTTGTGATCTCAGGGGTGTAACATATACTAGATGATCACCGGTGTCTGTACCGTGACCTGGGGGCATCTCTGCTACTTCTTCCTCTACTCTCTCCTCCTCCATAGGATCTCCCTCAAGGGGAGGTTCCTCCTCATCTCTCTGATCCTCCTCCTCCTCTCCTACTAGTATGTCATCTCCTCGGTGATTCCTCTTTGAAGGACATGGATCACTTGTGGGGTAGTCATCGGGGAAGATAGGATGGGTACCCTATAAACTCCAATATCTGATATACTCTCTACTAACACCGACATAGGATATCTCAGTAGATACCTCTATATCCTTGGTCTCATCCGTCGCACTATCCACAATATCAGCTACTATCGATTGACATATGGCACCGGGTCTCTGATTGTATCTCGTAGGATATGCATATCAAGGTACTGTATGAGGAACCCCCTATACCAAAATGAACTGTCTCATCACTCTATCACAATAATATGGCATCATGACATGATTAGTTGGACCTTCCAATAGCTTACGCTGTTGTGAGTGTCTCAACTAATGTCGAGTATCTGGCCACTCTACCATCTCACAGTAAGGTCTCCATATCACATCTATACCTGGGATACGGTCAAAGCATACCCTCCAAAAGAGGATATCTCTGTGCTTCCAAACATCTACTAGTGGATATGCAAAGGCTCTAGGTGTGCTCGCATCTACCATCATAGGAGTACCTTGTGGTCATGTAAATTTATAATGCTCAAACATCCAAACTTGTAGCAGGGTGCACACCGTAAGACTCTCCCAATGGTACCTCACCAACTGACTCAGATCATGATAAAGACGGGCTAACATACTGTGGCCCCATGCGATAGTGACCCTGTCACTCTCCATCCTATGTAAAAGATGGGTGAATGGTGCTAAAAAAAATGTGCCCTTTGTGTTGGGCACTACAACCAAAGCAAGTATACATAGCATCACTCTCCGTACCAAGGGTGTCAGACCTACTAGTATGGCAGCCAAAGATATCTGATCTGATCGGGTCCTCATCTGTGCTACTTGTCCCAAATAGTACTCCATATCTGCAAAAACCTCAGATGAACCCCGTGGTCCTCTTGGTCTAACAGGCTCACCTCAATCTAGAAGCCATAGGATCCTATAAACATCCTCGAGTGTGACTGTGATCTCTCCTGATGGAAGATGGAAAGAACATGTATCCTCATCCCATCTCTCTACCAGGGCTGATATCATAGGCTGATGGAACCTCAGCTGTGGTAGGACTGCTACCCAGTATAATCCTACATCTCTCAATAACTATATCTCATCTTGCTATAGCTCGACAACACTCCCTCTGATAGATAACAGTAACCCTCCAAAGGGATGCTCTTGGAGACAGACTGGATCTTGCAAGCACAAGTATGGATCATATCAGTACTTCTGCATCAAATATTTGTTGTACCCACCTGACCTTGTCAAGGTCAACCTTTATGGGTCAAGGTTGACCTTTATGGGTTAGGGTCGACCTTTATGGGTCAGGGTCAACTTTTTTGGGTGAGGGTCAACCTGGCCTTAAAAAGGATAGAACCTCCCCAGTCAGGGTCAACCTTTATGGGTCAGGGTTGACCTTACTGGGTCAGGGTCGACCTTATTGGGTCAGGTTTGACCTTCCCTATAAAAACACCAAAATTTCAATCACAAGTACTCAAAAAAGGAACTTACCTCAGGCAATGGCTGTCTGCTAGCCAGACGCTCCCTCAGGACCTCCATGCGGCTCACTCAGAATTCCTCTCTCTTTGACATCCTATCTCCTTCCCCAAACTCTACAAATGGTAAGAATGAGGTAGTAAGTGTCTATTCTCCTATTTATATACAGTAAATTAGATTTTTACTAGGGTTTCATTTGAGAGTATTTAGGTTAAATTCAAATTTTTCCTTTATATGCATTTAGATAGACATCTATTCTTTTCATCATAACTTGAGTTTGGTAGCTCCGTTTTCAGTGTCGTAAGAGGTGTTGGAATCATGATTCAAATACCTAACCTCTTAAATCAGTTTAGGAAGGTTGAGGACCATTATAAATAGTTTAGGAAAGGAATGTTTCAACAAATTACATATTCAGTATATAGAAATCACCTTATCACCCTGTTTCACCTTCCATAAATTAGTAAGCCAAATCCGGGAGGGCATAAGGGGCTCTATATACTTCTCAAGATCATCATAGTAAGACTTAGGTTCTCTCTAGATTTTCATTAACCTCATGTGTTGCAGTTTGTGGATACTAAATGTTTCTTGTAGGATCTTCACATTGAGGACTTAGCTATATCCTTTTTATACTTTATGATGTTTTCTTACTTTAGCTTGCATATTCACGTAGTATCATATCTAAGCTAAATTAGTGACTAAATGTATCATCTTAAATAGTGGCTAATGAGATCAATACACACACACACACACACTACATTCTATATTCGGTGATTCATGGAGGTGGAGATCACCAAAAAGGGGGTTTGACTAAGGCAAAACCCTATATAGTGGCATATTCACGTAGTATCATATCTAAGCTAAATTAGTGGCTAATGAGATCAATACACACACACACACACTACATTCTATATTCGGCTATTTGTGGAGGTGGAGATCACCAAAAAGGGGGTTTGACTAAGGCAAAACCCTATATAGCCACCCCAAAATCCCTCTTTTTAGATATTTGTAGATGCTATTTTCGGGAGTTACAGGTGCAGGACAGCAGATCTAAGACCAGATTTGGATACCCTTTTAATCAAAGTTCTGAGATCCACAGATAGATTTTTTTTTGACACTGTGCATGTCAAGGTTGACATTATTGTGTCAGGGGTGACATTTGTGGGTCAAGGTCAACATTTTTCATAAGACGACATCGGAACGGAAAAAGATTTCTCAGTTTTGTTCGTCTCTGCGTTCTGGTTCGGGATCAACTGTCAGATTTTCCAGAAACTCAATACAGACCTCAGAAAATGAGTTTTTCCAGATCTGTTATGATATGAGGTAGGTATCTTGTCCATTTATTTCTTACATGTTCCTCAAGCTATTTTATCATAATAATTAAGTGTAAGAAAACATAAATTTGGCCTTAGGATCTCACTTTACCGCATTACACAAATCTTATTTAGGGAGTCCTTCTTGTGCCAAAATTTTATATATTACAATGTCATAGTAGATAGACTCTAAAAAATGGCACATTTTGTCCCTTGTAAGACTATACATGATGCTTTTCACATTGCACATGTTTTCTTCAAGGAAATGGTGAGAATTCATGGGTTACCCTTAAGCATAGTTTCAGACAGACACACAAAATTCATGAGTCACTTTTGGAAGACATTGTGGACAAAATTGGGAACCAATCTGTCCTTTGGGTCTTCATATCACCCTCAGAAATATGGTCAAACTAAGGTAGTGAATAGGAACTTGGGGAACGTCTATTAAGGTGTCTCACTAAGGAGAATGGTAAAAATTTGAACCAACTGTTAGGACAGGCAGAATATGCTTACAATGATACAATAAATAGGACCACTAGAAGGAGTCCCTTTGAACTTGTTTATGGACTACATCCTAGAGGGATATTTGAACTTAGAGAGTTAAAGGATGGAGCCAGAGGAAGTAGCTATGTAGAAGACTTTTCACACTCCATGAAAGTGGTGCATGAATCAATGAGAAAAACTTTGACAAAGAACATTGCAAAGATTAAGCAAAATGTAAATGAAAGGAAGAAGGGAGTACAATTCCATTTGGGGGATCTTGTAATGGTCCATTTGAACAAGTAAAGACTATAGAAGGGAGTTCTAAACAAGTTACAGATGAAGAGAATAGGGTCATGTACTATCCTAGCCAAATATGGTAACAATGCATATGAATTTGAAATCCCTAAGGATATTTGTTTGTCTCTAGTCTTTAATGTTTTAGATATGGTCCTATATAAGGGGCCTACTCCAGATCCATATCAGAGTCTTACTAAAGTAATACAAGAAGTGGAGGACCTAAAATTAACCCCTACACCATCAAAAAAAGTAGAGAAGGTGTTGTATTCAAAGGTCTACAAGAAGAATAGACGAAGGATTTACAATGAGAATCTGACAAAGTGCCATGGCCAAGGAGATGCAGAGGCCACTTGGATCAAGGAGACAAAGTTTAAGAATTTGGGAATTGACTCCAACTTGCTCAATCCAAGGATGGATTGAAAATGTTTTGTTTGGAGAGAATGGTGCAGGAGCACCTAGGCTCACTCATAGTTTCCATTTTGATTGTGGCTTGTACTGACCTTAGCCAAGGTAGGAGTGTTTATTTTAGTCCTTAGAAGGTCTTGTGAGTTTTAACCTAGGTGTATTTGACTAGGTTCAATCCACTCTAGTTGATTTTGCTGTGATAACTGTTTAGTGCTAGAAAGCCTAAAAAGTGGAAATTTCGGTCGAAAAGCCTTCAATGCTTATGGAATATTGAAAATTTTCCTAAAATTCCCTCTATTATGTTTCTAAATAATTTCTTATATGTTAGAGGTCATTAGACTATGTTTTAGGAAAAAATGTAAAAGTTGTCAGAATGTTGTCATGACAACATTTGCAACTTTGAAAATTTGCATGACAACATTGGTAAGATTTGATTCTCTTTAATGTTTGAGGATGGGTAGTTATTTCAACCACCTAAAAACATGGGAAAAAATAAAATTAAATGATTAGGCCCATTTCCCGAGGTTGCAAGATGTGGAGAATAATTTTGAATTGGAGGAAGTTGCTTTGTTTTACTATTTTGTTCGTAGTCGAATATTTTTGATAGATAGTGTACTTAGATGGATTGAATCACTAAATTTGATTCTTGTATTAGGGACATATATAGTATCTTTTGTTTTAGTTTCAAGGTCCTAAGTGCTCATTATATTATCTTTTTAAATTATTTTCTTGTTTTTAGCAATTTGTTGATGTTGACAATGAAGATTTGTGTAAAGTGGCTCCCCCATAGATCTCCACCATGAATTTAATCATGGACATGAGGGATATGGAAGGGGAGCCCTTTTATAGTGTACATATGGAGGGTGGAGCTCGGAGAATAATTTTAACAAATTTTAATGGCAAGCCCTAGGCAAGTCCAGTGTATCCAATTTGGTGTTTTCGAGTAAACTAATGATGTTTGAATACAGGGGTATGATTGAAAGAATGAAACCAAGAATGGTTTTGTAATTACAGAGGTTATACTGATGCCTCCTAGGAAGATTAGGCCTTTCACAATCCATTTGGATACATTTCCAAGTAGAAATCACCAAACTGAACCAGAATAGCCCAAATAGCCCTAGTTGCCCTTAATTATAGGAATCCAGTGTAAGGAGACCTCAGAACCCTAAGACCTACAAAATATCTCATGTCTTGGAAAAGGGTATCCGAACATCAACTTTTTTTTTGAGTTTTTATGGATTATTTTGAATGAAGTGGGAAAAACTAGTCAATTAGGGCTAGAAGAAGCATTAGGCCTAAAAGACTAAATTCACTAAAGGTCTTGAGATCATTTGAGAAAATATTGATGCCCTATCCTAATGGGATCAAGTGAAGCTGAAGAATTTTTCCTAGCTTGGATAATACCCCCTACAACACTTGTTATGAAGAGGAGTTGAGAAAGCACTTGGATTCTTCCAAGAAAGAGAAAAGGAGTGAAGTGAAACTTGTTGATAGATACCCCTAAGTGAAGCACAATGATTTGATCTCTTATAGAGGTGTTGTAGAAGTACTAAACTAGTTAAGTAAGGACTTGGGAGATTCTAGAAGAGAGATAAGGTTCTCAAGGAAAATAGGAATAGTTAGAGTCCTAGAAGCTTGTGCAATCACACTATTGGTGTATTCTATCACCTAGGCATAGTGAGAAAAACCATATCTAAAGCAAAGAGTTGTGTGTCACTGGCATAACGTTGTATAGTTACTGTATAAATCCTATCAGACACATTAAGAACATTGAGGATACAATAGAAAATGAGAGAACAAATTTGGAAAAGTTGATGAATCGTTGTGAGACCTTCTCACATACCATACTAGAGTTAGATAGAGAAGTGTCTATGATATTGGATACATTGAATGTTTTGGGTACAAATAAAGGGAGAGTTGTGGTAATATTTTGTATGCTGAAGAGTTTCATTACTATTAAGTTATAAATTCTTGAGATCCACCTTTTAGAAATGCATAAAACAGAGTAGGCCCTCAGTGGATTCATGCCTACCAAGCTAAAGCCAGTAGAGACGTCCTCTTTTGCACTAAATGGACTGGTTCATGTGAGTCAGATACTAGTAAAAACTTGGTCAGAAAAAGTGAAGATCTAGGAAAGCTCATTCCATTTAGGTCAAAGGGGGAGAAGAGAAGATATGAAAAATGTATAGATAAGAGATAGAGTAATATGTAAAGGAGTTCTAGAAATACAATGTATATTCTTTTTAGTATTGACACTTATTCATGTTTTGCCATCAATGACTAAGGGAGAGAGTGTTTCCATCGATGCAAAAGGGAGATATTGTTGGAAAGTGGTTCATTCAAGAATTTTCTAGAACACTTTAGGGTTTTCATTTATGGCAACACATCTGGTATGAATGGTCACTTGGTGTCAAACACATTTTTGGAGTTATAGCTTGCAAAATTGACTATGTCCAGAAAGCAAAATTACTGACTATAGCATTATAGTTTTGGTCAGTAAACAAACTAGATAATGAATGAAGACATGTGAGATTAGGAGAAGCTATTTTGGGATGTATATGACCTTTAGTTAAGATCTCTTAAGTTTTTCTATTAATCATAGTAAGTTTTAGTATGTTGAATACATGCAAAGATAGAGTAACAGTGATAGAAGATAGATGAAAGGTTTTGATGATTAAGGGAGTATAATACAGAGTCCAAACGTGCTATGTTTGATTTAGATTAAGGATTACCTATGCTTTTTTAGTGTATGATCTCTGTCTTGGTATTTTCCTTTCGTATAAGTGTTAACTCTATTTTGTGATGCATTGGATGTCGATTGTACATATAATGATGTATATATAGTAAGATATTTTTGTGAAGAAAAGTATGCATGTGATTGAATGAATGGATGTGAATAGATGAATGCATTGTGATGTCAGAATCTGATAGATGGTGATGCAAGCTACAACTAGAACTACCTAAGCATAGAAGATTCTTGTATTATTCACTATTGAAAAATTATTGTAACAAAATTGTATTTCTGATTGTATGAGCAGTGAGCTCAATATACCTTTAACAAGGTTTTTGTATTCCTCTAACAAGGATGTATGCTAATGTAATAATCAGCTTCAACAGGGCTAGGTCTCCTAACAGGGACATAATAATTTTAGTACATATTTGTGGGTACCATCTGCATTGAGGTTTTCCCTTGGCTGGGGTTTCATCGACAAAAAAAATCATGATGTTATAAGTTGTGTGTTTTATGTTTATGTTATTTTAATTTTTAGCAATTATCTGGTAAGTTAGAATTTACTAAGTTTAAGTTTAAAGTGTTGTAATAGTGATTCACCCCCCTCTAAGTATTACTTAATCCTAGAAAGAAAATGTTGACCCTTAATCATCCAAGAAAATTTATAAGGGGTAGGATGGGGTAGTATTTTTATTTTCAAATTTTCAACAGTCTGTAATTATACTAAATTATCGATTGAACCAGAATCTACAATGAATTAACATACCTTTCTTTTAGCCTTGCAAGAAGTTATTATCAATGACTTCCTTTGAGGGGGTTTTTGGCTACATGGAACCTTCAAGAGGGTCCTCCTCAATATCAATATTTCTGCATTCTCTATATTTATACTCCTAGATGGTGAATTGACACTTTAATAATCCTCCTCTTACACTAATTGTTTCCTTATCACTCCTTCATGAGATTTTGAAGGTTTCTTCTCGGGATATTTATTAGCACTGTGTCCCACTTGATTTCAATTGAAAAATATATGAGTAAAAGGGCTTGAACCTCTTCTTGGTCCACCAAACCTTCCTCTTTGATTTGGTATCCTCCCTTTATAGATTCCTCTTCTATTTAAGTCTATGATTTTTTGATTGTGGCTAGACTCTCCTTGATTCCTTTGGAACTGATTTTTCCCCCAAAAATTCCTCTTCTCCTAAAGATTCTCCCTCTACCTCTTCCATACACTACTACATTTGACCTCATTTTTTTACCAGAAATTTCGACCATCAATTAAAAATATTTAGGTTGGTTGGATTATAGAAGGAAAACTTATTTTTTTTTTTAATCCATGCCCGTGTTAGTCAAAATTTTGACCAATACCATGTAGGTTGAAATTTTTATGAACACGGGCATAAATTTAAAAAGAAAATAGATTTAGCATCTCATTTCATTGTTTGGTTTTAAGTTAGGAGCACGAAGGAGCTGGAACCTAAAAAAGATTTCGCATCTCATTTCATTATTTGGTTTTAAGTTGGGAGCGTGAAGGAGCTACAGCCTGCGATTGTTTGAAGTTTTATCTGGTGAAAGTAAAAGGAGGATTGCCTACATGTGAGGGTTGCCACTATGAATTGGTGTAAAAGAAGGGGCTGCCTACCTGTGAATTTTTTCCACTGTGTTTTGGTGTAAAAGGAGGATTGCCTGTAAGGATTTCCTTACTCTGCATTTGTTTGGCATTGTTTTATTGGTTACCTACTTAGGGCCCGTGAGACATGTGCTAGGGCATCATGTATTTGGTATTTTCTGGCACATTTTTAACATTAAAACTAGGGAAGTTGGCTTTCTACAGTCGATTTTCTATGGACTCTTTTAGACTAGGTGTGAATGTATACACACTATGGCTTCAGAAGTGCTTAAAAAGACCACAAATAACAAAGAAAACATAGACTCCTTGCACTCCAAAGACTCCAAACCTTCATCAGTCTTTAATAATGTCTAAAAATGAACAAACCTTAAAGGAATAGGGATCAGTCCACCAAGAACCCCAAAATCCCTAAATTTAGCACTTTTAAACCCTTAATCCAAGGGTTTCTTAAATCTCCTACCTCCGATCACTTCTAGGTCAAATAGGTGGTTTAGTGAGTCCAATTGAGTGAAAATATTTGACAACCATTGGTGGTTTACTAAGTTCTAATATGATGGAGTCTTCCTTAGGATTAGGTAGAGCACTAGAGAGACTTTCTTTCTTTATTGAAAGTGTATTCAATCAAGGAGAATCCATACTTCTGATGATGTTCATAGTTTAGGTATATTGTGACTTGTTAGAAGTTTATTGTTACCATTCTACTCCTATTTGGAGATGTTTTTGCAAAATTCAAAGAGATAAAATGAAGGTTCCATAATGTATGAAGGAGCTCATGAATTATTGGGTTAGTTGATGTTCTTATATATAGATTCATGTAGTAGTTTAAAAACCATTCTTGATTTTTACTAGAATTATGCAAGGTTCTTTTCATCAAATAAAGGTTAGATTTGAATATCTCAATTTCCTCATCATTAAACATACTTTCCATGTTTTGGTAATGCTAGCAGAATTGGTTAAATTCTATACTTATATTCAAAAACAAACTTATATGTTGAAACCTAAACCAAACAACAACCAATGAAAGAAAATATCTGGACAAATTAGAATCTTCTTTAAACATTTTAGTTCAACACTTATCAGGGGCTTCATACAAATTATTTAACAAAATATCTCAAAGGGATAAGGTG
>MU227971.1:2170137-2187019 GCA_018584345.1 Thuja plicata | reverse complement strand
ATATACATATATATATGTATATATGTATATATATGTATGTATATATGCATATTTATATGTATATATATGTATGTATATATATATATATATATATATGTATGTATATATATATGTATATGCATATGTATATGATGATTACATTTTGCCATTAGTATACCAGAGAAATAATTTTTTGAAGCTTTGGTAACATGAACACCAAAAGATAGGTTTATAGTGCAACCTGACACAACAGTTCAAAGAGGTCACCGAAAATGTTAAGTACAAGGGAACCTGATAGAGAAACCCGACAGAGGAACCCAACAAAAAAGTTCACAAGGGAACCCAACAAATAATTTACAGTATTAACTGAGCACACAATCACAGAGGAACCCCAGAGCAGTATGTCTATAGAGGACATCACTGCGCACCATTCTACCGAGAGACAAATTTAATTCTAAGAAATGTGGATCTGAGTTACACGTCAGATAATACACTTGAGTTTTATATTTAGATTAAATCTTAGCTTTAAATACATTTCTTGAGGGAAAAGTAAAGCATATGTAATTGTTTTAATCAGTCCAATTGATTGAAAACATGAAAACTAGGAGATCAAGATCAAGTTGTAAACCTTTGATCATAGAGTTATCATTGAAAAGTGTGAAACCAAAATAAGTCAAATTCATAGTATAAATTGATGTGTAATCAACTAGAACAAGATGATATGATGATGATTGTAACCGAAGAGCACATCCAAGGATCAGACAAAGGTTTTCATGCAAAAGGACACAAAAGATGAAATCATTTTATCAGAACAAGATTCAAGGCTATCGACGAGTAGAACAGAGGTATTAATCAATCACTATAGGTGATGCTCATACATTGTGAACTTAAAGGATCTGTATTCAGAAATTCAAGATTGCATACATTTAGGTCAACAAGTATTTTTGACTGCATTCTAACAAGTATAGCAAATAGAAAAAATCCTTTAAGAAGGTGGATTTAAATATCCTTTGTAAATCTCTTAACTTAGTGCACACTTAACAATGTTGCTAAATCTCTTAAGAGAGTAGACCTTAACCAGTCTAAACATGTTACTCCTAACAAGGTAAGATCATCAGAAGTGATCAAACTTGTAAGCCTTAACTGACCCCTTCTATTCTGCAGATAGTGAAGTTTTGTGGGTGTCATCACCACTACAATTTTTACCTTCTAACAGGGTTTTTTTGCGTTACCAAATCTTATGTCATGTGTAACTACTTTTCATGAGTGTTTATATGAATGTTTACATGCTATTAAGTTTATGATTTGATATTACATGCATAAGGTATGAAATAACTATGGTCGGTAATGCAAGGAATTCATTACTAAATGATTAAAGGTTAATTGATAAAAAATTTTAAGGGTACTAATTCATCCCTCACCTCTCAGTAGACACTTCCTTTACTCAAAAAATTGGTATAAGAGCTAGATCTCTTATTTGCAAAATTTTAAACACTTCAGAAAAAAAGGATCATACAATGGAAAAGTATAAGTTTGAAAAGAATATTAAGAATCAGAAGTTACAGATGCAAATCTCCTTTAAGAAATACAAGGAGGAAAGAATCAAGATGAAGCATTTATTGGCTGAAAGGAAAGTTATGGCATTGCATTACAATGAAGCTGATTATAATGAAGAAGAGATACCTGAATTATTTGAATCTTTTGGATCTATTTCTGGTAGCACAACTAACACATCTGAAGGAACCATAGTAGATCTGAATGAAGAAAATCAACATCTAACTGATCATGTCAAGATACTTCAAATAGATCAAGAGACTCAGATGGTAAGGATGATTGAAGTAATGAATAATGCTAGACAAGTTGAATCAGAGATAAAATTGGCTATTGATGACACAAGAAAGATCACTGAAAATATACAAGAGAAAGATTATGAAATTCAGAGACATATTGAACATCATCATGAGATCACCCGTCAAATAGTTCTTATGAGTCATGAGTCCAATCGAGTGAACATGGAACTCAATGGGAAATTGGAAGCCATTAGTGAGATCATAGAAGAAAATGAGAAACTAAAGCATGAAATGAGAATTCAGAAACAAGACAATGACATGATCAAGAAAGCTGAAGATAACACAAAGAGGATGGATGATTTCCTAAATCGAAAAAGAAGATCCAACACAAATATCAGTCTAGGGTATACCGAGCAAGGAAAATCATCTAACAAAGCTGATCAAAGAGAGGTCGACAAAAATCAAAGAGAAAAAAGGTCTACATGCAATCACTGTGGAAAACCAGGCCACACATCAGATGTCTGTAGGAGAAAATCTAAAGGTATTCCTAAAAGCACCTCTACATTCATTGGTAAATTTTATAAGTGTAACAAGCAAGGACACAAAGAATATGAATGCAGATCTAAGGTGAATGAAAATAAGAAGGAATCCTACATGGATAAATATTGTCCTACCTACAAAATTCATGGGCACACATCTGAGGAATGCAGGTAAAAGAGACTACAAGCTTGGAAACCAAGAGAACAAGAAAATGCATATAAACCAAGCAGAGTCAGTAACTCATATGTTTGGGATTACAACACATCGGTAAACTGCACGGCATGTGGAATATATGGTCACATGGTTGCTAAATGCATGAGGAAATGGACTAGAAGGTCTAGAGGCTAGACTAACCCCAGAATGGCATGCTTACACTATCACAAGGTTGGATTATTAATGAAAGACTACAGAGACTGAGTGACAAAAACAAGCACTTTTGCAAATGGAAATACTCTTGAAGATATCAAAAAATAAGAAATAAAATGTGGAGGAAAGCTTCAACAAATGAAGATGCTGGACCAAGAAATGCAAATGGTGACACCTCATCTAATGGATCTGGTGAAATCACTACCCCGACCTAAATTATACAAGTAAGTATGGAACTACACTCTACAAAGTTGTAATTTACATCAGTTCCAATATACATTGATTATATGCCAAACTAGCATGAATAAAGATGCATTGTGGTAAATTACTTGTTATGAATTTGTGAATCCTATCTCATCATTCAAGACATACCGAGAATCATCGGTGATCATAGGGAAAAGACAACATAAGGTTGACATTATATATACCGAGCCCTATCGGTAAACAAAGTGAAAAGTGCAACAAAATTATCACTTACCCCAAGCGTGTATATCACCGAGGATAAATTTGGTATGATACTCGAGCAACTTCATCTTTGACACCCACCAGGTAGGTAAAGCATTAAATGAGCCACCTAGGGCACCGTCTATAAAAGGATGACGGAGACCTCATTTCACCCACCAACGTTTGAGAGAAAAGAGTAGAATGAAGAAAAGAAACCAAAGGTGAAAATATTACAGAGAGAGATTCACGAGAACCTTCACAACAACTATGAAATATTCTGATCTTCAATAGCTACAGAAGATCAAATGAGTAACTAAGACTCACCGAGTTCACAGTTTGTTTTACTGGAAAAGCCCTAATTTCACAAAATCATGGCAACCACATCCTATGTAACCAAGATCAAGAATTCTAAGGATAGAAAGTGAACCTAATAAATAAATCTACATGTGAAGAGCCCAAATACAAATTTTGTCTAGAGGTAGCATCCCAACTCAACGACATTGGAGCATTCTCAAGCATACCACCGAGGGTTTTTCTCATCGAGGATACTTAGGAATACATACATTGTAAGATCGCTGAGATATGATATCTTGAGGCTGAACAAGCTTACAAGAAGCTTTGAATAGACAGAAACATCAAGGATGAACATAAACACATAGAGGTAAAAGGGATGAAAAATGCCCTAATGCTCGAGGAGTTTAAAACCAAGTGGATCAAAATAGTACTAAGCATAGTACATGACCAAAATATGTGGCTAGATGAGCCAAAACAAATCACTAAGGATGTGATTCATGTTTTTATAGGGTATCCAGTAACCGATAAGGCCAAAGAATTTAAACATCCTTCTAATCCTGAGATTGAGAAGTTGACAAAGGCTGAATGGGATGGTAGAGGATTAAAGTTGAGCACCATCACCGACCCAGAGCTAAAATTTGGTTCATGCGTACTAAGATTAAAGGTATTCCAAGCAATACAAATGAACAACATTGCCAGTAGAGTAGTTAATACTACTTACAAAATTATAAATAAGGGAGTACAACTGGACTTGTCTTCAAGTTTCTAATGAGGCAACTAGAGGAGAACATGAGGACCATTAGATCTGTTAATTCTAATTCATGTAATTTTGGATCACTCCTTATGTGTACATTTTTTCTATTTCCATCCCATCTATCGGTAATGTCAATTGAGACACTACCCGACCAATTACAATTCAAATCAGTGAATTTATTAAGTCACTAGGGGACAATTTTGAATCAGCTATGGATGCATATTTCACTGAATTCAAAGACAGAATGCAAAAAAGAATGAGGATACCTGCACAACTGGTAGAACAGTATAAGGATGACATATGTTTTATGGTAGACACCGATTATACCTTAATCAAACTAGTGCTACCAAGGAAAACATGGCTAGAACCACTTGACTATAAAAACAACATTGATCAAGCCCTAAATGTTGTAGAAGCATTATTGAATGAAGGAGTGGAAAAAAAATAGAAAAGTTTTGGATACTATGAAGAGGCTAAGGCTAGAATAAAAACTAGCCTCATAGAGAATAAGATTGACCGAAAGAAAGATAAAATCATAAAAACAATTGAAGTGAAAATTTTGGTAAATGATGAAGTTTCGGAGCAAGATGTCATCAAGGGACAGTCTCTTTCCAGTGAAGAAGGTAAATAGTTAGGTGAATCTGAATCAAAAGATACTAATGCACCACTAGTGAAGAAGCCATGAACTATTGTTGCATCAAGAACTAGGAGTCAGACTTCAAAAGGTGTAAACTCACCACCAGTTAAGAAAGGAACGGTAAGGACTTATAAGAGGAAGCCTCAAACTGTGAAACAAGCACCGAGCAAGAGAAGGAAATACATGAGAGGAAAAGAGGATAAGGAAGATACTGGTAGGGATGAAGAAGAATAATAGGCCCAAGAAGGAAAGCACAAGATCCTGACAACAATCGATGAAACTGTAGAATCTATCATAGAAAGAGGTTGCATTACAAATCCTAAGGTAAGACAATGGATAACATTAGAGCCCAAGGATCATAACAAAATTGAAGAAGCTATCATTAAGGAAATGATTAACTTCAAGTATATTCCTATTCAATTTCACAAAATGATACCACAAGAGCTAAATGATAGATTATCGGCAAGGCGGACTTATGCTCTACATACCAAAAAATAGATAAGGGAAAGAGCCCTAGTTACAATTATGCCACCCAAGTCAAAATTTGAAGAACTTGATGACATGATGAAGAAGCATGATAATAAATTTTCAGCTAAAATGAGTGAATACAAGGTACTAGGAGACAAGTTAGAAGAAATTAAAAAATATAAAAATGACAAGTGGAATGAAATCCTTAGTTTATCTAAGGAGGATTCGAGCCTCGATAATGAAGTAGTTGTTAGTAATAACTAAGAGGGGGGGTGAATCAGTGGCCTAAAAACTTTTCCTTAACCTAACCAACAATCAAATAAACCTCAGATTATGTGCCTACAAGATGCACGCCATGAAATACATATAATGATTAACTGTATGTCAGTTTTCATTGTCTATCCTTATTCTCTTTGATTACCGATAAGTAGTATAACTATTTATGAAAGTATAGTAAATATGCAGAGTATATCGATAAATCCAGACATGCATATGTGAAATGTAAAATAGTAAAATAAACCATACACGCATAACACATGGATTTTAATGTGGAAACCATGTTAAGGGAAAAAACCACTAGGACCAGTACCCCAAATTTTCACTCTTCTAAAGTGAGGCTTGTTAAGAGCCAACCCTGTTAAAGGTTACAAACACATTGTTAGGTGTGACCTTCTTAGAGAATTTTACACATATAGGTTGTCACTTAGTATCGGGCATCTAATGCTACCATCCTTGAATCAGCCTCTCTCTTAGACCGTCAATAGGCATTAGCCATATGCAATGCTACTTTCATGAATCAACCTTTTTGGCACTCCTTGGGATGTACCTTAATATATATATAGAATATTTTTAAGTCCTACTCTATTAGGAGACATAATGCTTCAATGGTTAAACTGAAACAAAATGACCTATTTCTATTGCAACTTGAATTGTAGATTCTCAGATCTATTTAAGCACATTACCTCTCTGATCAATGTATCAATTCAATTCTTTTGTTCTACATACTTTTTGCTCTATGATGCTGTGCTCATTGTTCGTCGGTGTCTACACAATTCCTTAGCTTTCCTTTAGCTTGATTGATCAGTACTGCATGAAGTTGTTCTTCATCAGTTTATCTTCAGCATCATCTTTCTATTCACTCCCCTTAATCCCTTTTTTGTGAATGTGATAAGGAAATGAATTAATCTCCTCTCTTATATACACATAATATTCATTGATTCTTGATTCTTGGCATAAAAAACAATCTAGACAATCTGATTTAAAGAATAAATCCATATTTATCTCGTAGTTATCTTTATGCCAACTGTACAAATCTTCTTTAAATCAATCGCTTAACTCTGGTTGAATAAAACAAAGAAAACAACTAGTTAAGTCTATCTTTAGCTCTTGCCAGCTAGATATTTTATCATTTTCTAAACTCTTTGTTCCATCGGTTAACTCTTCAGTTAGTCATCGGTGTGACTTCCAATTAGCTTCGGGATCTCCGTCCATCGGGAAAATCTATTTTCAGCTCGTCGGGCATCCTGTGGTTTTCTTCGTCATGAAACACTATCTTCTGCTTGTCGGGTATCACTGTGACTTTTCTTCTTTTCCTTTATCGATGGTGTGCACTCCGTCATTGTTATCTGTCACTTTAGTGAATACTTGAATTTTATGCATTGCTGAAAGCATAACCTTTGTTTCATTGATTCTCTTAAGTTTTTGGCATTTTGTACATGACCGTACAGATGATATCAAGTTGACATCAATGACAATACAAACCATTAACTAATTTTATGCCTTCCATTATCTTAAACTTAACATTATCAAACATTTAATCAGTTACATGTCATCAATCTCTCCCTTTGGCATTGATGGCAATAAATATATATTATCACACTATACTATTTCTAATACAATATGAAATACAATTGTTGAGATTCATCAAACTACCAAACAGTTTATTTTGATAACTGATAAAAATGTCTGAATGCCAGTAAGCTCTGTTTTAGCTTATATTTGATTCTTGTAGCTTTATGTTTACTGATGTGTTGAATCTTCTTCTTTTGTCAATTTCTCTCTTTTGACTGTTCTCTCTTTTGTGATGTCTTTTTTTCTTGTCAGCAACTCTTCCTTTGTATTAATTCCTTCATACAACTTCTCTCCCTATGGATATGATCTCTCCCTATTGGAGTAATCTAATTATGGATAATCTTTCTTCTTTTTCTGAATACTGTGATAATACAGATACTTTTCTCTCCCTTTGACAACAATGCCAAACAAATATCTTACAAATATCTTATGTCAAGTTATCTTTTCTCTCCATCCATAATATATTCCTTGAATTTCCCTTATCCATCAACACTATAACAATATTCTCTGGTGCTCAGTTTTGATATATACGTGTATGTATATAGATGTAGCTTTGAAGTTCTTCTCTTTTCTTGCATCAACATGAATGATATTCTAATATTAAGTAGGCTAATGCAGCCCTCAGTCTTTTACTAACTAATAGACAAGGTTTTGACCCCTAGTCTCTATTTAAAGTGCTCAAATATATCTTTGGGCAGCGGCTTGGTGAAGATATCAGCCAATTGTTCTTTTGATTGCACATACTCAAGTATCACCTCTTTTTCTTGAACTTCTTCTCTCAAGTAATGATACTTGATGGCAATGTGTTTAGTCTTTCCATGCATGACTAGATTTTTGAAAATGTTTATTGCACTAGTGTTATCACAATAGATAGTCACTGGTTCTAAGATCTTCATATGCATACCTTCTAGCAACTATTTGATCCATGCAATATTTGAGAAATTTGCAGCAGCAACAACAACATATTCTACTTCTACAGTAGACTGTGAGATGCATCCCTGCTGCTTGCTAATCCACATGACAAGTTTTTCACCCATAAATAATCATCCTCCAGTTGCGCTCTTTCGTACATCAATATTTCCATCCCAATCATCATCGGTAAACACCTTTAGTTCAAATTTTCCTTCTCTTCTATACCACAAGCCGAATTCCTCAGTATTCTTCAAATATCTTACAATTATTTTTACACCAATCATATGTGATTCACTGGGGTTATCAGAAAATCTAGCAACAATTCCCACTGCATGTGCAATATCTAGTCTAGTGTGTACAACATACATGAGTTTTCCAATCATTGATCTGTAAAAAGTTTGATTTACCTATGTTGTCTTTTCTTCTTTTCTCAACTTACATCCAGTAGCCATCAGTGTTCCAACTAGTTTGGATTCTTCCATCTTGAATATTTTCATGACCTCTTTGATGTACTTGGACTGTGTAATGAAAATACCTTCTCCTTGATGCATGATCTGGAGACCAAGAAAGAACTTGATCTCACCAAACATAGACATCTCAAATTATTTTCTCATCTCTCTAGCAAATGACTTGTATAGAATATCATTACCTCCAAATATAATGTCATCAACAAATATTTCAGCAATCAAAGTGTTAGCATTAGTATCTTCCTTCAGATAAAGATTACTATTTTCACTAGTCCTTACAAATCCAATACTTATTAGATAGGAATGAATTCATTCATACAAGGCTCTTGGAGCTTGTTTCAATCCATACAAGGCTTTGTGAAGTCTACATACCATGTCCTTCTTGTCTGGATCAACAAACCCTTCTAGTTGTTCAATGTATACCTCTTCTTCAAGTATTCAATTTAGGAATGTTGACTTAACATCCATTTGGTATACCTTGAATCCTTTATATGCATCATAAGAAAGTATTATTCTTACTCCTTCTAGCCTAGCAATGGGTGCAAAGGTCTCTCAATAGTCTATACCTTCCTCCTATGCATAGCATTTGCATACTAGTCTTGCTTTGTTCCTTGTGACTTCTCCATTCTCATTCAACTTATTCCTGAATATCTATTTTGTACCAATGACATTCTTGTTATCTGGTCTTAACACAAGTGACCATGTTTTTTTCTTCTCAATCTGATCAATCTCATCATTCATAGAACTTATCCATTCCTCATTATCTAGTGTAGTATTGACATATTTTGGCTCAAACTAACAAATTGAACAATTTGAGTTTAAAGACTTACTTCTTGTTCTTGTACCAGCTTTCTTATCTCCTATGATCTTGACCTCTTGATGGTTCCTTGTTACATATCTTGCAAGTACATGTACAATTCTTTGTATATCAACATGATCATTATTTTGATCTTCATTTTGTTCTTCATCACCTTGCAAATTATTTTGATCATTATCCTGACCGTCGGTATTTGCAGCCTGATGCTCAGGAGCAATGATTTGTAGCTCAGGGGCTCTACATTGTTGGTAGGGTAGAGTTTCAGGTTCCTCATTGTAAGTGAAATTATTGTAGTCCTCTGGTTCTTTAGTGCTTTCTTGTTCATTCTTCTCTGCAAATTCATCTATCTTTACATTTGCACTTTCAATAATTTTGTTAGAGACTTTGTTTAGACATTTGTAGGCCTTTCTCTTGTTAGAATACCCTAGAAAAATTCCTTCATCACTCTTGGAGTCAAGTTTCCCATTTCTATCATCTTTTAAGATATAACATTGACTACCAAAAATTTTGAAATAACTCACATTTGTTGTGTATCCATACCATATCTCATAAGGTGTCTTCTTGGTGTCTTTCTTAAATTGTACTCTGTTTAGTGTGTAAATAGTAGTACTGACAGCTTCCCTCCAGAATATTTGGGTGATTCCTTTCTCTATCATCAGTGTTCTTGGACAATCAACTACTGATCTGTTCCTTCTCTCAGCAATCCCATTTTGTTGTGGTGTTCTTGGTGCAGAAACCTGTCTTTTTATTCCATGCTCATTAAAAAAGTTAGTAAATTCACCTGATATAAACTCACGTCCTCTATCTAATCTCAAACATTTTAGATCCTTACCACTTTGTTTCTCTACTAAAGCCTTATACCATTTAAACATCTTAAATTCTTCTAATTTATCTTTTAGAAACATAACTATCATCATTCTAGAGTAATCATCAACAAAGAGAATAAAATATCTATCTCCGTAATAACTTTTTGTACTCATGGGTCCACATAAATTATTATGGACTAATTCTAGAATAGCATCAGATGTATGGGTCTCGCTTTTGAGACTAGACTTTGTCAGTTTACCTTTTTGACAGTTTTTACACATGATGTTGTCGGGCTTGTTCATTATCGGTAAGCCTCTGACATTTCTCTTTTTGCTAATTTTTATCATGTTGTCAAAGTTCACATGACATAGTCTTTTGTGCCACAACCATATGTCTTTTTTTGTAGCAATCAAACAAGTGGAGTTAGTATCATTCAGATAGAATAAGTTACCTTTTGTCAGCTCACCAGTACCAATCAGATTTCTAGATTTGTTGAAGATCTTTGCTTTCTTATTTTCAAATGCTACTTTGTGACTTGAATTATTCAACTGAGAAACACTTAATAGATTATAATTCAATCTATTTACCCAATAAGCATTTTCACATTTTATCTGGTTATTCAACATTATTGTTCCTCAACCTTCAACTGGACAAGGTGTGGCATTTCCCATTCTTACTGATCCACCCTTGTAGTATTCCAAAGTGTCAAACTTTTTCTTATCGCTGGTCATATGATGGGTGTAGCCACTATCTATGATCTAAACATCATTTTTACTAATTTTAGATATGAGAGCTATTTCTACATACCTTTCTCCATCATCATCTGAATCATCCTTTATAGCTAGAAACACCATCTCAATGTCTTCATCAGATTCGGTGACAGTATCATCATCCTTGCATTTGTCTAGGTAGCTGACCTTCTTTCCTTTGTCCTTATAGTCTCAGGTATCTCTTCTTTCTGATTGTCGGTAGCTTCTATAATCACCTACGTCAGACTTCTTCTCAAAAGATCTATCATTACTCATGTCATCTTTTCTTTTGTTAGTGCATCTTGTAGCAAAGTGTCCAATCTCTTTACAATTAAAACAAACAAGTGGTAATTTACCTTTGTATTTACCTTTGCCTCTCTGCATTCTTCTGGCCATAAGTGCTTCTATTTCATCAAGATCATCTTCTTCACTTTCACTATCACTATCTTTTCTCATAGTGTTTTTGTGATTTGATTTACTTATTCTCATAGAAGTTTTAAATGCAGACTCTATGTTTAGTAAGACACTATTATCAAAGTTATTCATCTCAAATGAAATCAGTCTTCCAATTAAACTTTCTAGAGTAACATTGCTATTTGTTACTGCTCTCATTTCTTGAATGGCCGATACTCTAATAGCATAAGTAGGTAGTAAGGTTCTTAGAACTGTACTTACCACTATATCTTCTTCTAGTACACCTCCAACTCCTCGGATAGCATTGACTACCTCTTTAATTCTTGTGTTGTACAGAGTGATGTTTTCTCCTTCTTTCATTTTGAGATCATCAAACTTTCTTCTAAGGCTTTCTACCTTGGCTCTCAAAACATTTTTGTCACCACCATGTACAAGCTTCAATTTGTCCCACATCTGCTTTGAAGTTTTTCATTCTTTGACTTCTTCCAATTCAGCATTGGAGTGTGAGGAAGCAAGCTCTATCATCATGCAATTATGTTCATGCTTCTCTCTCATTTTTTAAACTGTTGGTGCTCCTCTGGGTAACACATATTCAGTTTCAAGGGATTGATTAACATCATTACCAATACCTGATAAGTGGATTCTTATCCTAATTTTTCATTAACCAAAAATTATCTTTGTTCAACTTGGGCACATCTCATTTGTTCATCTTGTGATATTTGACTTAGGTCTTGAAACCTTCCTTCTAAGCACACAATCTCTGATACCAATTGTTAGTAATAACTAAGAGGGGTGGGGTGAATCAGTGGCCTAAAAACTTTTCCTTAACCTAACCACCAATCAAATAAACCTTAGATTATGTCCCTACAAGATGCATGCCATGAAATACTTATAATTATTAACTGTATGTCAGTTTTCCTTGTCTGTCCTTATTCTCTTTGATTACCGATAAGGAGTATAACTATTTACCAAAGTATAGTAAATATGCAGAGTATACCAATAAATCCATAAATACATATGTGAAATGTAAAATAGTAAAATAAACCATACACACATAACACATGGATTTTAACATGGAAAACCTGTTAAGGGAAAAAAACATTGGGACTGGTACCCCAAATTTTCACTTTTCTGAAGTGAGCCCTATTAAGAGCCAACCTTGTTAAAGGTTACAAACACACTATTAGGTGTGACCTTGTTAGAGGATTTTATACATATAGGTTGTCACTTAGTATTGGGCATCTAATGCTTCCATCCTTGAATTAGCCTCTCTCTTAGACCATCAATAGGCATCTGGCATATCCAATGCTACTTTCATGAATCAACCTTTTTGGCAGTCCTTGGGATGTACCTCAATATATATAGAAGACTTTTAAGTCCTGCTCTATTAGGAGACTTAATGCTTCAGTGGTTAAACTGAAATAAAATGACATGTTTCTAATGCAACTTGAATTGCAGATTTTTAGATCTATTTAAGTACATTACCTCTTTGATTAATGTATCGATTCAATTCTTTTGTGCTCCATAATTTTTGCTCTGTGATGTTGTGCTCATTGTTTGTCGATGTCTGCAAAATTCCTTAGCTCTCCTTCAGTTTGATTGATCAGTACTTCATGAAGTTGTTCTTCATCAGTTTCTCTTCAGCATCCTCTTTCTATTCACTCCCCTTAATCCCTTTTCCGTCAATGTGTTCAGGAAATGAATTAAGTTTGTCTCTTAGATAGTAATAATATTCATTGATTCTTGATTCTTGATTCTTGGCATAAAAAAAAATCCAGCCAATCTGATTTAAAGCATAACTCCTAATTTATCTCATAGTTATCTTTATGTCAACTATACAAATCTTCTTTAAATCAATCACTTAACTCTGGTCAAATAAAACAAAGAAAAAAACTAGTTAAGTCTATCTTTAGCTCCTGATAGCTAGATATTTTGTCATTTTCTGAACTCTCTATTACGTTGGTTAACTCTTCAATTAGTCATCAGTGTGACTTCCAGTTAGCTTTGGGATCTTCATCCGTTGAGCAACTCTATTTTCAGCTTGTTGGGCATCTTGTGGTTTTCTTCGTCGGGCAACACTGTCTTCTTCTTGTCAGATATCACTGTGACTTTTCTTCTTTGCCTTTACCAATGGTGTACACTTTGTCAGTGTTATCTGTCACTTTAGTGAACACTTGACTTTTATGCATTTCTGAAAGCATAACCTTTGTTCCATTGATTCTCTAATTTTTTTTGCATTTTGTACATGACCATACCGATGATATCAAGTTGACATCAATGACAATACAAACCATTAACTGATTTTATGCCTTGCATTATATTCAACTTAACATTATCAAACATTTAATCAGTTACATGTCATCACTATTGGCTCTCATAGAGACACCTCACTCTGAGGAAAAGGAAGATAGAGAAATCCTTGAGCCTATCTTGATAAAAGATACTGAGGATGTTAGTCCAATTCATTTGACAATAGAAGCAAGAAAGGTTATGGATGACATACCCTGAATCCTAAAATCATTAGGGGATACTGAAGATATCCTAATAAAATATATCACTCAATATGATTCTAACAATGTTCCAAAGAATAATGAAGATATAACTGTTGTCACTGAGCAAGAGAAAGAAAAAGGAACAAGAAGTAGATACCACAGATGTAGCACAGGTGAATGTACCAGGTAACATACCCTTATTGATACAAGTTATGAATATCATCACAACATAAAAGGAGGAGACACCTGCACCTGATGCACATACACCGATGGACACAGAAGATGACCAAGGACAATAGACATATACAACAGAAGAGCCCAAAGATGAAACAATACCCAAGGAAAAGGGTGATGAGGAGAAGAAAAGCACAAATGATGCACAAATAACACCTAGAGGGGAGGAGAAACTAGATGATGTCACTGAGAAGTAAACTGAAGGTGATAATGTTGCAGGCACAGACAAGGTTGATGTGGTGACATCTACTACAGACCAAAATGTCAAACAAGAGTAGCATACAATAGGCAACACACTTCCTACACAAGAACCAAAAGAGAAAGAACTTTCTATGGTTCTACATTCCCCTACTTCTAGTACCATCTCAAAGAAGAAGAAGAAGAACAGAAAGAACAAACCACCGATAATACTTGATGAGATTATAAAGATATTGAAATGTGATCCAACTACACTAGACTATGTATCTCTCATCAAGTATGGAGAGTTATGTCAGCATAAAGCTATTCAAAATAAACTCAAGAAGGAGCACAAGGACTTGCCAATACTACAAACAACAAGGGACATACTAATGTAGATTGTTTCTGACACAAACATTGGTCAAAATGCTCAAATCCTTGATCAATTAGCAGTTCTTACCAATGCCATCACATCATAGAATGTAGATGCAGAGAAGGAAATTAAAGAACGTGCTGAGCCGAAGTGTCTATACAAGATAACTGAGAAAATCAACCAAGAAGTGGTAGAAAAAAAGGTATCACTTTCTAAATTAGTTACTACCATAGAACCGATATGATCCGAAGTAGTAAACTTGATTCAAAAATTGTGCACATTAGAAACTTTCACTAAGGAGCATAGTGAGAAGTTGGCCCAAATTGATGATGATCTTAAAGAAATTGCACAAGGTCTCACAACAAATGACAATGCAATCAAATTGCATAATGAGTTTCTTGTAAAATCTAAAAGGTTGAGACATGCGATTCAAGAGGCAGAATCAGAACTACGAGATGAGGTAACCGAGCTTCAAGCTCTACTACTACCCAATCTCACATTACTGCAACAACATATGACTTCGAAAAGAATAATTATTTCCAAAAAAGATGTCTGTTATAGAGAGCATATATGATATACATGCCAGAGTCACCTTGGAAATCATGATCATTCAACACCTCAAAGAGAAATGGGAGAAGAAAATGGTGGGCATCTAAAAGTCACATTCCCACATTTTTGACAAGTTGTAAGTATTACACCTTTGTCCATAATATCAAAAAAAGAAGGAATTTATATGATAAAGGGGGAAATAATATGATAAGGTAAAAAGGGAAAATATAAAGAAAGGCAAGTGTATATATACATGTACATATACTATACCAATCCATGCACATAGGGGGAGTCATAATGACAAGGTAAACACATGGTATATATACTAAACATTTTAGTTTTGCACATATCAGTTTTTGATACTAATGTCAAATGGGGAGAATGATGATGACAATTTTCCACTAGTATACAAGAGAAATAGTTTTTTGAACCATCGGTAACATGAAAACTGAAAGACAGGTTTATAGTGTAACCTGACACAACAATTCAAAGAGGTCACCGAAAATGTTAAGTACAAGGGAACCTAACAGACCAACCCGACAAAGGAACCTGATAGACAAGTTCACAAGGGAACCTGATAGATAGTTTACAGTACTAACCGATCACACAATCACAAAGGAACCCAAGAGGATTATCTCTACAGAGGATATCATCAAACACTATCTATCGAGAGAAAACTTTAATTTCGAGAAATGTGTATCTGAGATACACATCAGATAAAACACTTGAGTTTTATATTTAGCTTAAATCTTATGTTTAAATCCATTTCTTGAGGGACAAGTAAAGCATATGTAATTGTTTTAATTAGTCTTATTGATTGAAATCTTGAAAACTAGGAGATCAAGGTCAAGCTATAAACCTTAGATCATAGAGTTATCATTGAAAAGTGTGAAAACAAAATAGGTCAAATTCATAGTAATAATAGATGTGTAATCAATCAGAACAAGTTGATTTAATGATGATTGTAGCCAAAGAGAAGATCCAAGGATCTGACAAAGGTTTTCATGCAGAAGGACACAAAAGATGAAATCATTTTATTAGAACAAGATTCAAGGCTACTGACGAGTAGAATAGAGGTATTAATCAATCACTATAGGTGATACTCATACGTTGTGAAATTAAAGGATTTGTACTCAGCAATTCAATATTACATACATTTAGGTCAACAAGTATTTTTGACTGCATTCTAACAAGTGTAGAAAATAGAAGAAATCCTTTAAGAAGGTGGATTTAACAATTCTTTGTAAATCTCCCAACTGAGTGCACACTTAACAGTGTTGCTAAATCTCTTAAAAGAGTAGACCATAACTAGTCTAAACATGTTTCTCTTAACAGGGTAAGATCATCAGAAGTGATCAAACTTGTAAGCCTCAACTGACCCCTTCCATTCTGTAGATAGTGAACTTTTGTGGGAGTCATCCCCACCGCAGTTTTTACCTTCTAACAGGGGTTTTCTATGTTAGAAAATCTTGTGTCATGTGTAACTAATTTTCATGAATTTTTCTATGAATGTTTACATGCTATTAATTTTATGATATGATATTAAATGCATAAGGTATAAAAGCACTATGGTCAATAATGCAAGGAATTGATTACTAAAGGATTAAAGGTTAATTGATAAAAAGTTTTAAGGGTACTGATTCACCCCTCCCCTCTCAGTACACACTATTCCATTATTCAAACTATGTGTGTGTGTGTGTGTGTGTGTGTGTGTGTGTGTGTGTGTGTGTGTGTGTGTGTGTGTGTGTGTGTATACATACATGTATAT
>MU227971.1:2151530-2169681 GCA_018584345.1 Thuja plicata | reverse complement strand
ATATATGTACATATATGTATATATATGTACATATATGTATATATATGTACATATATGTATATATATGTACATATATGTATATGTGTGTGTGTGTGTGTGTGCACCAAGTTGTGAGTCAAAAAAGTGGATGCACATTAGGATCATCCCATCCTGTGCCAGCTCCATCATCCTCAGATGCACCATTAGGATTATCTCATCTTGTGCCAGCTCCATTATCATCAGATATAGTTGTAGGGTGAGCCCAGACTATTAAGCATATCTCTACCAGTTGTAATGGTATATGTGATGGGGTAGATGGTCAGGCGAGTGTGGATGGTTCGACATCCCATTCATGTGTACATTGTGGGAGAAGATGTCAGACATCCACTACTGAGGATATGGCCCTCACAGATGATATGATGACAATTGTGTTTGGTAGAGAGCCAACATAGGTTTGTTTAAATTTGTGTTTTGACATGTTATTTTAATTAATTACCTAAATCAATTAAAAGTAAATAAATTTTTATGTATAGAATAATCTAAATTGATACATGAATAATAAGCATTGCTGGTTGCATCTGGTGCTACTAGTCTATATCTTCACCATAGACAAGAACCCCTATACACCCTAGGTTCATAAGCACCCCAAATATTTTCATCACTGCCCATACCACCTACTCTCAACCGAAAAGCACTCTAAATCCCCCCAAGCTAAGGGTAGACAAACCAAAACATACTCACTGCCAGGCTACAACAGTGCTAGTATCTAGTGCAAAAGTTGTCTGAACCTTTGACCTCCATGAATACAATCCGGACCATCCTTCTCTAACTTTGACTACAAATTTGTTAAAGAATAGTCTTATGTTTGAAAGAAGATAATTTTTTTATATTGTAATAATGATTCATAAAATTTGTTTATAAACTTCTGATAATAGAGTTGTGGAGCATAAGCATTTTTGGAATTCAAGTTAGTCATAATCTTGATTTCAAACTATTGTTTATATATTTATTTGGTGTTTTATAGGGCTTATCAGGGGCTCAAATTTCTTAGATTTATGATGTCACCATTTTTTCCATTGACTTTGGCTTACAGAGCTATGTGGTATTATATTTTGCACACCTCATGTTTATAGTTTTAATTGAAACCATGCGGTATGATATTATTGTGAATGAACAATACATACATAAGAAAGAAAAATAGTAATGGTTGGTAATACAGTAATGTATGATTACTAATAATGAATCAAGAAAGGTGTTAAAAGTTTGAGAGGTACTGATTCACCCATCCCCTCTCAGTACTACTTCCCATTAATTCCAACAATTGGTATTAGAGCTAAGTCTCTTCTTGAAAAGCTTAAAGGATTAAGAGAAAAGATCATACAATGGAGAAGTACAAACTTGATAAGAATATTGAGAACAAAAGGCTTGAGATACATATGCTCTATGAATAGTATAAAGAAGCTAGAATCAAGATGAGAAAGATGCTGGATGAAAGAAAAGGTATGGCTACCTAGAACAATGAAAAAGACTATCAAGAAGAAGAGATTATAGATTTATTTAAATATTCAGGATCAAATACAAGTAATATATCAGATATATCAGAAGAGAACATCACAAATCTAAAGGAGATCAATCAACATCTGACAAGGTAAATAAAGATGTTGCAAATCGGTCAAGAGAGCCAGATGGTAAGAATGATTGATGTGATGAGTTTCGCTAGACAAACTGAAACAGAAAGAACACTTGCTTGATAACAAAAGGAAGATTATAGAGAAACTACAAGAAAAGGAATTGGAAATTAAAATACATGCTGAGGATCACCATGATCTCACAAATTAGATTATTCTTATGAGTCAAGAAGCAAATAGAATAAATGTGGAACTCATTGAGAGAATACAGATTATCGATGAACTAAGAGAAGAAAATGAAAAGCTAAAACATGAGGTTAGAATTCAGCAACAACATAATGAGATTATCAGAAAGGCTAAAGAGAGAAATAAAAGAATGGATGACTTTCTTGAAGGAAAAAAAAGAGTCAAAAACAAAAGAAATGGTATAGGCTTTACCAAAAATGGAGAATCATCAAATCACGCAAGCTCAAAGAATGTCTATAAAAATACAAGACCAAGAAAGCTGACATGCAAGCAGTGTGTAAAGAAAGGGCACACATCAAATGTATGTCAAGGTAAAATGAAAGGTATTCCTAAATTTACACCTACATTCATAGGATTACGTTATAAATGTAACAAGAAATGACATAAGGCTTATGAATTCAAGAGAAAGATAGAAAAACCAAAGAAGGAAACCTACATGGACAAATATTATCCTACATGCAAGATGAATGGGCACACATCTGAAGAATGTTGGAAAAAGAAAAAGCAAGCATGGAAGCCTAAAGGTCAAAAGATTCCTTATCAACCATAAAGAATAGGTAATCAATATACATGGGATTACAATGCATGGACAAATTGTACAACATGTGGTAGATATGGTTACATTGCTGCAAACTGCATGAGAACAAGGACCAAAAGGTCTAGAGGCTACTCAAACCTTGGAATGGCATGCTTGCACTGTAATAAAGTTAGTCACCTTAAGAAAGATTGCAAGGACCGATTCAAAGAAACAAGCACATATCCCAATGGAAACATCATTGATGATACCTAGAGGGTAAGAAAAAAAATGTGGATAAAAGCTTCAACCAATGATGAAGCTGGGTGATGAGGAGGCTAGGATAGACTAGCTAGTCTATGCTCTTATCCTTGTTCAAGGACCCAAGTGTACTCCTAACACCTGTGAATGGTCTATAGGATACCTTATACATTCAAGGACCCCCTGACATACCTAACAACCCCACCAAGTTTCACAAGTTCAACTATCACCATAACCAACTTTTCTTTTAGGCACTAACCCTTATATTGGCTCAATAAGGGTCTTTTTTTCTTCCATACCTACTCCACATCATTCTAGTGAGTTCTAATGAGTTCCAAGGAATTTTTATGGCTATGGTAACCTTTTGAAAGCACTGATAGGTTTTGGGGATCACTCAATTTAGTAGTTCCTTTGTAATCTAGGGCTACAAGGAAGTGCCAATTAGGCCTCCTTATGAATTTGTAGGGCCTATTACTCCTTCCCTGTGAAAAACCAAATTTACTAACCTTAAGGAATTCTCATACCTATGCCTCAGTCTCAAGGATTTTTGAGGTCTTAAGTGCTCATGTGACCGTACAGGTGAAATGGCAAAAATGTGGGTTTTGAGGGTTTAAAGACCTCCTCTCTGTCTAGGTCTTCAACAGTCTCCTTCCTTGGCTTCCCAAACCTCCTCCTTGCTACCAAAAAACCTTCACACATGTAATTAGAATCCCTAAAAAGGGAAACTTATGAAACTCCACCCACTATCCTGTAGAGTTCTCCTAGTGCTGACTGTCCCTAACTGAACTGAGCATAGTTCACCTAGGGCTTCCACAAACTAACGTTTGTCTACTTTCTATAGGGCCTTCCATTGTAGAATAAATTCATTGGGTCCTATAATTTCATATTCCACAATACCATGGAGTTCCCATGGTGGAAACCAAACTTACAGCCCCTTCATTCCATGCCTCTCCAAAACTGACAGAGAGTAGGTTAGACCAAGAAAAGTAAAGAAATGTAATAACAGTAAACTAAAATTTGACACTACCACACACAAATGAAGGTAAAACACTTCAACACATGATGCACACCAAGAGTCACACAAAATAGAGATATATTCACAATATTCAGTCCATTTACAGTGACTATTTTCTCAAAAACTTCACCAGTCTGTTCCTTCCGTACTGTAGCTTTGACAAACTGACATCCAACCCATACATTAGGGTTATGAAAGTATTAAATATGCTTGTCTAGGAGTTAGTGTTATGTTTTTAGGGAATATTAAGCCTCTTAGCTTAGGTAGTCATTACAAAGCAAAAAGTTATTTAGCAAATTTTAAAAGTTGCTAGCAACTTTGAGTTGCTTGAGCAACTTTTGCTCACACATCTTAATAGACCATTACTAGGCCTTCCAAAGAACTTATGTGCATCAAATGACCACTAAACACTAACTCCTATACCACTACTCAAGAAGAACCCAAAAACCTCAAGTTGACACTTTGCTTGAGTTAATGGGAAAAGAAAACTTAAGAAGACTACCAGACCTCTAGGACTAACACAAAGCCTAGACACAACAAAATTGAGTCAAACTCCTTGGTGACTCTTATTCCAATTGCATAGAATTAACACACCAAAAACAAGAAGGTGAGGGCCCTCATAGAGGTGCTCCTGCACCATACTCCCCCTCAGCACAAGCTAAGGTACCTTGGGATCTAGAAGAGCTAGATCAACCCCAAATGTCTTGAAGTGTCGTTCCTCTATCCAAGTGGCTTCAGATTCAGGCTGACCTGCCCATTTAACTAGATGCTCCATATAGATTTGATGCCTAGTTTCCTTCTTCACCCTAGATTATAGGATCTTCTCTGCTTTGGCTGGTTCCTTCTTAGGCATTACATTAGTATCCACATCTTGTAGTACCTTTGGTGGAGCTATACCTTGCTGACTGATATCACCTTTAAATCTGATCAGGTCTGCAACATTGAACACCGGTGAGATGGCTAGATCTGAAGGTAAGTCCACCTTGTAGGCATTCTCTCCATATTTGGCTAAAATCTTGCATGGGCCTACTCTCCTCATCTGTAGCTTAGTAGGCATGCCCTTCTGCATTCTTGCTTTGCTAAGATGGACCATGACATAGTCCCCAATCTGAAACTATACTTCTTTCCTCTTTTCATCCACTTTAGCCTTGAGCCTTTGAGTAGACTCCAAAATGGTTTTCTTCACTTTCTCTTGAACCTCCATGATGGTTTGGGTGAAATCTTCAGCTTTTCCACTCTTCAAATCCATGGAACCTAAGTCTCTTAACTCACACACTCCTCTAGGGTGTCTTCCATAAACTATCTCAAAAGGACTTCTTCCTGTGGTCCTATTCACACTATCATTGTAAGCATATTCAACCTGAGATATCACAAGATCCCAAGTCTACCCATACTCCTTTGTCAAACACCTCAGCAAGTTTCCAAGCACCCTATTGATGACATCGGTTTGACCATCAGTTTGAGGATGGTATGCTAAACTGAAAGAGAGATTAGTTCCCAACCTTTTCCATAAGGTTTGCCAAAAATGGCCCATGAACTTGTTGTCCCTATCTGACACAATGCTCAAAGGGAGTCGATGAATCCTGACTATCTCTTTGAAGAAGAGATATGCCACATAACTTGCATCATGAGTTGTTTTACAAGGAATGAAGTGACTCATTTTAGAGAACCTGCCAACAACAACATAGATGTTATCCATACCTGATTTGGTTTTAGGGAGTCCAACCATAAATTCCATACTTACACACTCCTAAGGCCTATTTGGAATTGGTAGAGGTTGATAGAGTCCTGCATTTCTTGAACCTTCTTTAGCTCTCTGACATACTCCACATTGCTCAACATACCTCCTGACATCCCTTGCTAGCTTAGGCCAAAAGTAGTACCTCTGTACTAACTCCAAAGTCTTGTTATGCCAAAATGACCACTAAAACTTCCATTATGCTTCTCTTGGATCAGATTTTCCCTCATGGATCCTCTAGGTACACAAAGTTGATTACCTTTAAACAACAATCCATTCTGAAGGGTGTAATCTACAAACTCACCATGAAAGTGGTTCTCAAACTCTAGGCACACCTTGTAGGCTTGTGAGAAGTCTTCATCTACCTCATATAAATCTTTGAAACCTGCTATTCCAATTCTCTATAGCTATACCTCTTGGATAGTCAATAACTTCCTACTCAAGGCATCTGCTACCTTGTTGAGCTACCCTTTCTTGTGCTTGATTGTAAAGGTAAAGGATAGGAGATATTTCATCCATTTCAAGTGCCTGTTACTAAGCTTCTCCTAAGTGTTGATATAGCTTAAAGCCTGATTATCAGTAAAGACAACAAATTCTTTTGGCAAAAGGTAATTCCTCCACTTCTTGAGAGATTGTACCAATGCATACAACTCCAAGTCATAAGTTGAAAACTTCTTCTTTGCCTCATTGATTTTTTCATTGAAGAATGCCACAAGCCTTCCCTCTTGACTCAATACACCCCCTACTTCTACACCACTTGCATCACATTCAATGGTGAACAATTTGTCAAAAGTAGGTAAAAGTAAAATAGGTTTGGTAGCTACCTCTTGCTTCAATGTTTGAAGTGATTTCTCAGCTGCCTCAGTCCATTTGAACTTGGTTTTGAGTCCTCCTTTGATGGTGTCAAGCACTGGTGCACATATCCCACTAAAATTCCTCACAAACTTCCTGTAAAATTGTGCCTAGCCATGGAAACTTCTAACTTCAGTCCCTGTTTTGGGAGCAAACCAATTCAAGATTTCCTCTACCTTGCTTGGGTCCATTTTTAGAGTACCCTTGGACACTACAAAGCCCAAATAAACCAGCTCTTGCTGCATGAACTCACACTTTTCCAGATTGATGGCTAGCTACTCTTCATGTAGCTTCTTCATAACCAACCTTAAGTGTTCTAGGTGTTCTTCTTTTGTCTTTCTATAGATGAGTATATCATCTAGATACACCACTACAAATCTTCCTATGAAGTCCTTCAAGACCTCATTCATCAACCTCATAAAGGTTCTTGGGGAATTGGTAAGCCCAAATGGCATTACAAACCATTCATACAATCCATCTATGGTCTTGAAAGAGGTCTTCCACTCATCACCCTCCTTGATTCTAATTTGGTGATAACCACTCTTTAAATCCAGCTTAGTGAAATACATAGCACCTCCTAAGCAATCCATCAAATCTTCTATTCTTGGAATTGGGAACCTGTAACTAATAGTGATCCTATTGATAACTCTGGAATCTATGAAAACTCTCCATTTTCCTCCTTTCTTGGATGCCAAAACTACTAGGAGTGCATATGGACTAATGCTCTTCTTAATCAGCCCTTGATCCAACAACTCTTGCACTTGCCTTGCTACTTCCTTATTCTGATTTGGGGTTAACTTGTAGGTAGATTTATTAGGTAGAGAAGAACCGGGAACAAATTCAATTTGATGACTTATTGCTCTTCTTGGAGGTAAAGTGGCAGGGGTCCCATCACCTACTATGTCTCTAAATTCTTCCAGCATTTGTTGCACTTCACTTGGTAATTTTGCCTGCAACTTCTTGTCCTCCTTTGGTTTCACCATGATAGCACATCCTATGGTGTCCTCATCTTGTAGTGCATGTAGGAACTCCTTACCACTGCTAAGCAACACACTAGGTGTCTTAGAAGTTCCCTCTTCATTCTCTATCAAGGACTGAATTTTGAAATTGCTCCCATCCTTCTTGAAAGCAATGGAGTTTTCCTCTCCATCATAGATCATCTTCCTATCAAATTAACAGGGTCTTCCCAATAAAATATGGCATGCATCCATGGGTAAGACATCACAAAGTATTTTGTCTTTATAGCCTCCAATAGAAAAATCAACCCATGTCTGCTCATTAACTACCACACTTTGCTCCTGGTTCAACCAAGTCACCTTGTATGGATTTTCATGTGGAACCTTTGTGAGCTTAAGCTTTTTTGTTGCTTCCTCTGCTATGATGTTATTAGTAGACCCTGAATCTACTATAACCTTGCATACTTTTCCTTGTATCTTGCATCTAACTCTAAAAAGAGCCCTTCTTTGCTTGGGTTCACCTTGATTAGGCTGCCTGATAAGTACTCTCCTAAACATTAGGTTCTCACCTATTTCTAATTCCAATTTTCTAACCTCATTAATGCATGAGTTTCTGCCATCTTCTTGGGTATAGGATACCCTCTTCTCATTATTTGAGGCTGAAGGTTTATCAGGACACCTATATGCAAGGTGTCCAAGTTGTCCACACTGATAGCACTTCATGGTGGCAAAGTAGGAGCTGCTTCCTCCTACTCCTCTTCCTCTATTTCCTTGAGAACCTCTTCCTCTACCATGAGATCCTCTTGTACTAATTTCTGAACTTTGTTCCAAGAGTGTTCTCTCACCTTGATTTCTTGATTCACCACCTCTACTAGAACCTCCTCTTTGACCCCCTCTAGAGTCTCTACCTCTTCCCCTATTCTTGGAGTTAGGTTCTTATTTTCTTCTGTATTTGTCTTCAATCTTTTGTGCCATATGCTAACATCCAAGTACGGTGGTAGGAGTAAACAAACTCATCTCCTCTACTATGCTCCATTTCAAACCACTTAGGTACCTTGCCACTTTGACACTTTCTTCTTCTTTGATCTTGGACCTTAAGCTCAACTTGTGGAACTCTTCAGTGTAGGTGGCTACATCCATATCTTTCTGCTTGAGATTCAATCTCTTCCTATGCTATTGGATTTCATAATCAGCTGGTAGATATTCTTTCCTAACTTTGTTAGCCATTGCTTTCCAATAAGAGATTGGGTTCTTTCCCTCTTTCTCTCTTTCACCTTGCAAGTAGTTCAACTAGGTTAAATCTTGTCCTCTCAACCTAGATTTGGCCACTTTGACCTTTTGTGCCTCTGAGCTCTCTTCACATTCAAAGTGATTCTCCATACCTTCAATGCATTGCATCACAAGCTTTGTATACATCCTGGCAATCAGTAATGGGACACCTTCAAGTGCCTTGCTAGTGATAGCCTTCAAGGCTTTAAGAAAATTCTCATCTTGGGTTGGAGGATCAGGTGTAGGTACATCATCATCAATGGTCTCCTCTTTCACTTTTGGCATCCTACTCCTCCATCCTATCTTTCACCTTATCTACTTTTGCTTGGACATCAATCAAAAGTTGTTCCATCTGATACAACCTTTCCTGTAGGAGTCTATTTTCTTCCTCCTGATCTTCCACCTTCTTAGCAAGCTCTGCATTAGTCACCATTTTCTTCTTTTGTGATGTTCCCACTAATACTTCTGATGGTTGAAACATCCACTTTTCACTTCCCAAGCCTTAAGTAGCTCTGATACCATTCTGATGAGGAGGCTAGGATAGACTAGCTAGTATATGCTCTGATCCTTGTTCAAGGACCCAAGTGTACTCCTGACACCTATTATTGGTCTATAGGATACCTTATACATTCAAGGACCCCCTGACCTGCCTAACAACCCCACCAAGTTTCACAAGTTCAACTATCACCATGACCAACTTTGCTTTCAAGCACTAACCCTTACATTGGCTCAATAAGGGTCTTTTTGCTTCCATACCTACTCCACATCATACCAGTGAGTTATAATGAGTTCCAAGGACTTTTTATGGCTATGGTCAACTTTTCAAAGCACCGGTAGGTTTTGGGGATCACCCAATTCAGTAGTTCCTTTGTAATCTAGGGCTACAAGGAAGTGCCAATTAGGCCTCCTTCTGAATTTCTAGGGCCTATTACTCCTTCCTTGTGCAAAACCAAATTTACTGGCCTTAAGGAATTCTCATACCTATGCCTCAGTCTCAAGGATTTTTGAGGTCTTAAGTTGTCACGTGACCGTACAGGTGAAATGGAAAAAATGAGGGTTTTGAGGGTTGAAAGACCTCCTCTCTATCTAGGTCTTCAATAGTCTCCTTCCTTGGCTTCCCAAACCTCCTCCTTGCTACCAAAAAAACTTTGCACATGTAATTAGACTCCCTAAAAATGGCAAGTTTTGAAACTCCACCCACTGTCTAGTAGAGTTCTCCTAGTGTTGATTGTCCCTAACCAAACTGAGCATAGGTTGCCTAGGGCTTCCACAAACTAACATTTGTTTTCTTTCTCTAGGGCCTTGCATTGTAGAATAAATTCATTGAGGTCTATACTTTTAGAGTCCATAGTACCATGGTGTTCCCATGGTGGAAACCAAACTTACAGCCCCTTCATTCCATGCCTTTCCAAAACTGACAGAGAGTATGCTAGACTAGGAAAAGTAAAGAAATGTAATAATAGTAAACTAAAATTTGAAAATACCACACACAAATGAAGTTAAAACACTCCAACACATGATGCACACCAAGAGTCACACAAAATAGAGATATATTCACAATATTCAGTCCATTTACAGTGACTATTTTCTCAAAAACTTCCCCAGTTTGTTCCTTCCGTACTGTAGCTTTGACAAACTGACATCCAACCCATACATTAGGGTTATGAAAGTATTAAATATGCTTGTCTACGAGTTAGTGTTAGGTGTTTAGGGCATATTAATCCTCTTATCTTAGGTAGTCATTACAAAGCAAAAAGTTACTTAGCAACTTTTAAAAGTTGCTAGCAACTTTTGAGCAACTTTTGCTCACACATCTTAATAGACCATTACTAGGCCTTCCAAAGAACTTATGTTCATCAAATGACCACTAAACACTAAATACTATACCACTACTCAAGAATAACCCAAAAACCTCAATTTGACACTTTTCTTGAGTTAATGGGCAAAGCAAACTTAAGAAGACTACCAGACCTCTAGGACTAACACAAAGCCTAGACACAACAAAATTGAGTCAAACTCCTTGGTGACTCTTATTCCAATTGCATAGCATTAACACACCAAAAACAAGAAGGTGAGGGCCCTCATAGAGGTGCTTCTGCACCACTAGGACAAGCAATGAAAATGATGACACCCCATCCAATGGATCTGGTGACATCACCAACACCACTTAAGTTGAACAAGTATGGAAGTTCACTATTCCAAGTCATATTTTGCATCAGTTCTATTATAAAATTAATAGAAAGTCAAAATCTACATGAATAAAGATGCATATTATGTTAGTTGTTACAATTCTGAGAAAGAAACCCCCTCAGTATACATATACTGAAAATCATCGGTGAACAAAGAAGATAAGTTAAAAGTTAAGAAATGGAAAGTTAAAAGTTGTCACTATAGGATACTGATATCTGTCGGTACAAGAAAAATTGTTAACAACTATCCCAGGAAACTCAACTTCATAGATGATGTTTTTTAAATTCTTCCCGACGAAACCCATCTTCATAACCCAATGAGTCATTGAGCATTTATTACAAAGACTTAGGGAAAAAAGTCTATAAATAGTCGACGGGACAACTTCATTTTTCGCCCGCAATTTTAAGAGAAAGCAGAGCGAAAGATAGAGAAATTAATGAGTAGAAAGAAGAGAATCCTCAGATTAATGTAAGCACAAAACACATAGATCTTTCACCACCATTGCGAATTGAAGTAAGCATCAAAGGTACCAAAAAATCTATGTCGTCATTTTTCAAGAAAGCCCTAAATTTCCAAAAAACCCTAAAACCTGAAAAATGATGGCAAGCACCTCAAGAGCTTCTAAAATCAAGAATGATAAGAGGAATGTGGTTAAGATGATCAAGAATATTACATGTGTAGAAACCAAGTATAAGATCTGCCCAGAAATTGCATTGAAAGCTGATGAAACTGGTGCATTTTTTAAAATCCCACCTAGGGTTTTTCTCATAGAAGATGTTAGGTCTTATATTCACTGCAAGATCACAGAGATAGGTGATCTTGAAATGGATGAAGCTTTTAAGAAGCTTTGTGATGTTGAAGAGAAATTGAAGGAAGAGCACAAACACTTGGAAGTCAAAGGGTTAACTAATGCCCTACATTTCCCAAGGGAATTGAAAACAGAATGGATAAGGTTATTCTTGAGCAGAATGCATGACAACAAGCTATGGCTAGACCAACCCAATAAAATAACCAAGGATGTTCTTCATGTTGTCATTGGTTATCCAATAACTGACAAACCTAGGGCACACAAGCATCCATCCATGAAAATAAGTTGAAAAAATCACCAATGCAGAAGGAGACAATAGGGGTCTCAAAGTGAACACAATCATAGATGAAGAACTAAAATTTGGTGCATGTGTTATTGGGTATAAAATCTTTCAAGCTAGAAAACTGAACAACATTTTTGCAACAGCAGTAAGCATAGCTTACAAGATAGTGACCAAAGTAATTCAGATGGATCTGTGTGAGATCCTATTAAAACAACTTGATGAGAACATGATCAAAATCAGGTCTACAAAGACTAATACATGTAAGTTTGACTCACTTATCATGTGTCTCTTTTTCTATTTTCAAGAACACTTTCCTTCAATAGGAAAAGTAAAATGGGACTCTACCAAACCAGCAACCCAATAGATTAGTGAACTGATTAGGTCACTAAGAGACAATTTTGAGTCTGTTATGTCTACTTACTTCCTTGAGTTCAAGGAAAAGATGATGGAGAGGACTAGGATTCCCGAACAACTTGTAGAAAAACATAAAGATGAAATATGTTTTTTGGCAGACACATATTTCACCCATATCAAACCAGTTGTACCAAGGACAACTTGGTTAGCACCAATGGACTATGAGATCAATATTGATCAAGCTACAAGTGCAATAGAGGCATTAATAAATGAGCCCATTGAGAGAAAACAACCAAGATTTGGAACTTATGAAGAGGCCAAATAAAAGATAAAACAAGGCCTAGACATCAAGAAGACTATAAACAAAACAGGATAAAATGGTTAAAAATCTCAAGAAGATTCTATTGGTAATAGATGATGAACAAGAACAACCAGAGACTACGGATGAACATCGCACCATTGATAAGGAACAAGAAGAAAAGAAATCAGATTCTGAGGAGACTAAATATGATACACCTCCACCTCCACCTCTTGCAAAGAAGAAGAGGACAAGGAGTCAAAATCCTGCAACTGAAACAACACCCCTTAAGAAAGTTCAAGTAAGGACCTACATAAGGAAGCAGCCAGCTAAGAGAACAAGGCAACAAACTATGAAAACCACACCACCAAAGAAGACGAAAAGGTTGGTTAGGACAAAGGCTGACATAGAAGACACTAAAGATGATGAGCCTGATGTAGAAAAGAAGAACTATAGGAATCAAACAATTGATGAAGCTGCCAAATCCTTTGCTACACATGGTACAATGACTAATAAGAAAATCAGACAATGGGATACACTAAACCCAAAGGACCAAAATAAGATACAAGAGCTAGTCATAAAGTCAATGATCAAGAAAAAATATCCACATGTAGAATTTATCAGTCAAATACCTCAAATTCTAGGTAAAAGGGTATATCAACAATGGTCATATGCTTTGCAAACCAAAAAAGAAGTAAGGGAGATGGTACTAGTGACACTAATGCCTCCCGAATCCAAAGTTGAAGAGATCAAAGAAATACTCAAGAAGCATTCAAGTAAATTTGTGCCCAAAATAAGGGCATGCAAAGTATTAGAGAACAAATTCATAGAGTTAGAAAAAATGACTGAAACTAAATGGAGACAACTTCTGGATCTACCGACAGAGTCAACAAGTGGTGAGAATTAATTACTTCTCACCAACACACCTCATAGAGAGGAGGAGACAGAAAATGGTAGTCCTTAGCACATTGCTCTGGACAATATTGAAATTGATAATGAGCCTATTAATGTAGACACAGTCATGGATGATATTATCAAAGATATCACTAACTATGACTCTGAAAAAGATCCACAGAAGAAAGATGGTGTCATATTTATCACACTTAAGGATCAATGAAAGAAGAAAGAATTGTACACATCAGATGGTACAATAATTAATGTTGCTGATGAACAAGTGCATGAAACTTCAATCATGGAATCCAAATAACCAGACCCTGTAGACCAAGTGAAAAAAGATGAGGATATCAATGCTCCAAAAGATCAAACCAATGAGCAGGACACCACTCTGAATACATCCCAAGAACCACTCAAAGAAATATGCTTGTACTAATGAAGGTAATAAATATTCTAGAGGGTAATGATGGATCTGCAGCAGAGGACACAAGCATACCTGAGGACAAGGGTGATGTTAAAGAAAAATACACAACTGTAGAGAAGGATACAACCGATGATCAAAAAGATACATCTACTGATCAAAATAAGGAGGAAAATCAAAAGGAAAAAGGGGACACACAAATAGAGAAAGGTGAAGAAGAAGAAAAAGATGAGAAGGAGAAAAAATCAAAAGATAAATTTGCAGAAACACCCAATGTTGAAGGAGAGACCTCTTCACAAAACCGACAGGTTCCACCCGAGAAGAAGACACAAGAAGTGTCTTCCACAAGGCCTTCACCAACCACTTCAGAGAGAACAAATGAAATAGCTATGGTAGTTCATACATCTACATCCCCTCAAATCTCAAAGAATAAGAAAGGAAAGAATAAGAATCCAGTAACTCTGGATGAAATCATTGAGATTCCAGTTTGTGATCCAAGAACATTGGATCCAACTGCATTGACAAAGTACACCAAGCTCTGTGAGAGAAAAGCTATTCAAGATAAAGTAAAGAGAGAAGAAAAAGAGGCCAAGGTACTAGAATTATCAAGAGGAATACTTCAATAGATTGTACCTGATATAGATATTGATAAAAAATCTCCAATGCTTGATCAATTGGTAATACTCACATATGCAATAACATCTCAGAATATTGATGCTGAGAAGGTTATGGAAGAGAGACTTGAACAAAAGTATGAATTCAAGCTAGCCAAGAAAATAAGCCAGGAAGTGGCATTGAAAAAGGTTAAGCTATCTAAATTGGTAAGTATAATTGATCCAATTTTATTAGAAGCTATTACCTTAATACAAAAATTGTGCACTTTAGATCAACTCACTCAGTAGTATACCGACAAGATAGCAAAAATTGATGTTGATCTTAAGTATAGTACACAAAGTCTCACCAACACTGAAGAAGCACTTAAATTGCACAATGAACAATTCATACAGGCTAGGAAATAGAGATAGGACATATAGTTTGTAGAGATGAAGTAGAGAGATGAGGTAAATGAGCTCCAAGCTATGCTCTTACCGACACTTACACTCTTGCAACAACATGTGACGTAGGAGAATACACTAATTGTCACCCCAAAAATGTTTGTCCTAGATAGAATTTATGATATGTATGCGAGGCTAGAGCTAAACCACATGGCTCTAGAATAACTAAAAGAAAAATGGGAGAAAATGCTCAAAGATATCAAGGAAACCCACTCAAATGTATTTGACACATTGTAAGTTACACATTGTTGTCACAATATTGACATATTATAAATTGTACATTTTTGTCATAAGTATCAAAGAAATGGGGGAATTGATATGTTCACTCACTCACCTCAATTCAAAGGAGGAAACAATATGTATAGTAAAAGATAAAGGAAAATACAAGGAGAAAATAATATGTACATACTGATGACAGGTAACTGACTAAATGCTATACAATGTTAAGTTGAAGAGGCATTAAACTATTTAATGGTTTTTATTGTCATTGATTTCAACTTGATATCATCTGTATGGTCATATATAGAAAGCCAAAGACTTTAGAGAACCAAAGGAACCAAGGTTATGCTATCAGAAATACATAAAAGTCATGTATTCATTAAGTGACAAACAACACCGACGAAGTGCCCACTATCGGTAAAAGAAAAGAGGAATAGTCATAGTGTTACCCGATGATAGGAAGCATAGTGTTGCTTGACAAAGAAAAACCACAGAATGCCCGATGATTAAAGAAAAGAGTAACCCGATGGAAGTAAATATAGTGTTGCTTGACGGACAGAGATCACGAAGCTAACTGGAGTCTCACTGATGGAACTGTCAGTTGTCACTGACAACTAACGAAAAAGGTGACCGACATAATAGAGAGTTTAGAAAATGAAAAAATATCTATCTAGTAGAGCTAAATAAGGACTTAACTAGTTTTCTACTTTATTTTATTTGACCAGAGATAAGTGATTTATTTAAACCTAATTTTTTTAGTTGGCAAGAAGATATCAACGAGACAAATTAGGAGTTATAATTTAAATCTAATTGGTTGGATTGTTTTTCATGCTAAGAATCAAGATTCAAGAAACAATGAATATTATTTCTATATAAGAAAAAATACTAATTTGTTTTCACATGCATGAAAAGGGGATTAATGGGAGTGAATAGAAAGAGAATGCTGAAGAGAAACTGATGAAGAAATACTTCATGCAGTACTAATGAAACAAGCTAAAGGAGAGCTAAGGAACTCTACAGACAACTGACAAACAATGAGCACAATATCACAGAGCAAAAAATATGGAGAAAAAGGATTGAATTGACATATTGGTCAGAGATGTAATGTACTTAAATAGATCTAAAAATCTGCAATATTAAGTTGCAAGATGAACAGGTCATAATGTTTTAGTTTAACCATTGGAGAATCAAGTCTCTTAACTGAGCATGACTTAACAGTCTTCTATATATTGAGGTACATCTCAAGGAGTGCCAAAAAGGTTGATTCATGAAAGTAGCATTGGATATGCCCGATGCCTATTGATAGTCTAAGAGAGAGGTTGATTCAAGGATGGTAGCATTAGATGCCCGATACTAAGTGACAACCTCTATGTATAAAATCCTCTAACAAGGTCACACCTAACAGTGTGTTTGTAACCTTTAACATGGTTGGATCTTAATAGGGCTCACTTTAGAAGAGTGAAAAATTGGGGTACTGGTCCCAGTGGTTTTTCCCTTAATAGGGTTTCCACGTTAAAATTCATGTGTTCAATGTGTATGATTCATTTCTTTACTATTTTGTATATTACATAATTCATTCCTGGATATATTGGCATACTCTTCTTATTTACCGAGTTTTGGTAAATAGTTATACTGCTTATCGGTAATCAAGAAAGAATAAGGATTGATAGAGAAAACTGACAGACAGTTAATCATTATTAGTATTTCATGGTATGCATCTTGTAGGGACATAATAATCTAAGGTTTATTGATTAGTGGTTAAATTTTGAAGGATAAATTTTTGAGGTCACTGACTTACCCCCCCCCCTCTCAGTTATTACTAACAATTGGTATCAAATCATGTGTGCTTAGAAGGAAGGTTTCAAGACCTAAGCCAAAGATCACAAGATGAATAGATGAGATGTTCCAAAGTTGAACAAAGATAATTTTGCTTCATGGCAGAGCAGGATAAGACTCCACTTATTAGGTATTCGTAATGATGTTACTCAATTCCTAGAAATTGAATATGTGTTTCCCACAGGAGCACCAATAGTTGAACAAATGAGAGAGAAGCGTGAACACAATGGAATGATGATAGAGCTTTCTTCCTCACTCTTAGATTCTGAATTTGAAGATGTCAAAGAATGAAAAACTACAAAGCAGATGTGGGACAAATTGAAGCTTATACATGGTGGTGAAAAAAAAAATTTGAGAGCCAAGGTAGAAAGCTTTGGAGGAAAGTTTGATGATCTCAAAATGAAAGAAGGTGAAAACATCACTCAGTACAGCACAAGAATCAAAGAGGTAGTCAATGCTATCAGAGGAGTTGGAGGTGTACTAGAAGAAGATACAGTGGTAAGTAAAATTCTAAGAACCTTACTGCCTACTTATGCTATTAGAGTATCTTCCATTCAAGAAATGAGAGCAGTAGAAAATAGCAATGTTACTCTAGACAATTTAATTGGAAGAATGATTTCATTTGAGATGAATAACTTTGATAATAGTGTCTTACCAAACATAGAGTTTGCATTCAAAACTTCTATAAGAATAAGTAAATCAAGTCACAAAAACACTATGACAAAAGATAGTGATAGTTAAGATGAAGAACATGATCTTGATGAAATTGAAGCACTTATGGCCAGAAGATTGCAGAGAGGCAAATGTAAATATAAAGGTAAATTACCACTTGTTTGTTTTAATTGCAAAGAGATTGGACACTTTGCTAAAATATGTACTAATAGAAGAAAATATGATAGAAGTAATGAAATATCATATGAAAATAAGTCTGACAGAGGTGATTACAGAAGCTACCAACAATCAGAAAGAAGAGATACTCGAGACTATAAGGACAAAGGAAAGAAGGTCAGTTACCTAGAAAAATGCAAGGATGGTGATACTGACACTGAATCTGATGAAGAAATCAGGATGGTGTTTGTGGCTGTAAAAGATGATTCAGATGATGATGAAGAAAGGTATGTAAAAATATTTTTCATATATAAAATTAGCAAAAATGATGTTTGGATCATAGATAGTGGCTGCACTCACCATATGACCGGTGATAAGTTAAAGTTTGAGACTTTTGAATACTATAAAGGTGGTTCAGTAAGAATGGGTAATGACACACCTTGTCCAGTTGAAGGTAGAGGAACAATAATGTTGAATAACCAGATAAAGTGTGAGAATGCTTATTGG
>MU227971.1:2139369-2150729 GCA_018584345.1 Thuja plicata | reverse complement strand
GTGTATTAGCTAAAGGGGGTGGGATTAATTTAATTTAAAAGAACTTAGGACTTTAGAATTAAATTAATTAATCATAGGGATTTTTAGCTAATAAATCTTGAAAATTTAGGAATTAAATATGGTGTAAAATTTATTCAAATTTAGGTTTTTTGCATTTGAGACGGTCAATTAAAGACAATTAGGAAGGAGAATTTGCCTAGTACAATAGGACTTTGATGATGAGAAAATGCACCAAAATTGATTAGAATTGTAAGGTGCCAAATTTGGGGTATTACATTTTTCCCCTCTTTGAATTTATGTGTGAGCAGCGCGTTGATTCAAAGAATAGTCTGATGTGACAGATGAACATTTCGGCAGTCTAGGTTAGGTTGCCAAGACACCGATGAAATCAAGAAGCAGAACCATCTTCAAAATGAAGCATGATTCTCCAAAGTCTAAGTTAGATTGTGAGGACAACGGTCCACATACCAATTGAGAGAAGATTGGAATCAGGGTTATATTGCCCCAATGTCCATTGATAGATGATGAAGATTTAGGACTATCTCCATAATCAAGGATAGATTGCCCCAATACGAAGGTTAGCCCTCTGAGATCTGGGTTAGGTTTCCCAAATAATGGTCGAAAAGAGATTTTGAGAGTTGTCTTTAGAATGAAGCATGACTTTCAGGAATTAGGGTTAGATTTACCCAATACCCATTGGGATTTCAAGAATCATCTCTAGAATGAAGCTTGATCCTTGAGGATCTGAGTTAGATTGCTCAGATACCTAGAAAGATAGATGACAAGATGACAAGATGTGAGGCATCAAGATGCCCCTAGAGATTCAAGATCATGGAATATCCAGTTTTGACCATAATTACAAAATATTAAATATGCCCCAAGTGATGAGATGCCCCTAGTAATGGGATTTTTTATTCAGATCAGACTGATCCAAGAATGATGCGAAAAGATTCAATGATGCAATCATCCTGCCCCCTCGGGAGTGAAATTGAAAGATGACACAACAGAAAGATGATCGACAAAAAATATTGCAGATAGAAGTAAGATGGAAGAGCCAAAGGAATTCAAAGATAGATCAAGAGAAGGCAGAACCGATTTAGAGCGATCAGGAGGTCCTATTGACTAGGTTTGACCAAGTTTGACCAAAATTGACTAGAGTTGACTTTTGATGAAAAGATTGTAGAAGCTGAGAAAATGATGATGAGAGATGATTTTTATAAGAAAGTGACATCAGAAAGACAACTGCACAAGTGTCGGATCATGTCGGTCCAAAAATTTTAAAACGCGATTTTGAGCTACTCAGGGGTGTCAGATTTCGATTTTGATTATGAAAAATGGATTCAGAACTAGACACTTGTGCAGTCAAGAGGAATCGAGGACAAAAGATGAGAACCTTCAAAGAATGAGAAGACAATAAAGAGAGCACCAAAATTATTTCTATGCAAGCTTAAAATGCAAATGCAAGCCTAATCTAAATGCAACACTAGGAGTTGGTTGTTGGACTCATCGCATAGTTATCATCATTGAGTTTTGGAACATTGAAGTCGATATAATCCTTACTGGTGCCAATGCAACCATAAGAATATGAATATGACTTTCATTAGATAAAATGTAGGAAATGAACGTAAGCACCAAGGCACAAAAGCCAAGATGACCTGAACATTGTTTCCATTTTGATATAGTAAGCGTAGACAAGTAAACAAACAGAGTAATAATAGTCAAAGAGATAGTTCCAACCTCCCCTTGGCACACAAATAAACAAGATTGAGAGATGTGAGGCTTTCCCACCTGAATGCAAAAGCTCTTATCACATACACCCTATTTATTTGACACTGTCAGATCATCAAAACCACACCCACAAGCAGTAGACAATGAAAATATGAATGAAATTCATGAGAAAAAACAACATACAAAGAAAGATTCAATCATAGCTCAGCATGTTTCAAAGTTACAAATGTGCATGTGTTTTAGGGGTGTTGAAAAACACTGTTGGGATTGTGAGTGCGATGTGTTTGATTGCTATCGAGAGATGTTTACGTTGCAATGTCTAATGTGTCAAAAGATAGCGTTGAAAAACACTGTTTGACTGGGGTGTTGAGAAACACCAGTTTGTGCTAGTAGATAGTTGTCCTTTAGTAATGATAAGATTACTGACTCGAGTGTAAATCGAAGATGTGATCAAAGTGGAGAACCATGCCCCCAAGTAATGAACATTGATGAATGACTTGACTCATATAGAGAGGATGAATCTGAGTGGATTGCCCCCAAGCTATGACACTAGGGTCATGTCAATTCAGGTGGGATCTTGAAAAGACCCAAAGTGCCATGAACATGACTAAAATCTATGTATAGACTAAAGCAAAGCATGCAAAGATTGAATATTGATAGATAGAGCTTTTGGGTATAACTCCAACTATAACTGATTGATGTCAAATATGCAGATAGTGAGTTGATGTGAGAAATCTTAGTAGTACAGTGAAAGAAGGTAGACGTAGTGAGAATCACTGGTGAGTGATGCGAGAAATATTCTCAAGTATAAAGATCCGTGTGAGATCTAGGCATCAACAGGCAGACTCAGTGAGAACCACTAGTGTCTGATGCGAAGAGGAGAGAGAGAGAGACTCCAAAAGATAGGGCAATGCCCTCTAGACCAGGAAGATACCCTTGAGTGTGACCAATTTCAATCCATGTGAAGTTGAGGAAAATCTCAAAAATAACTAAGAGCGAATGCATGAGCGAGCAAACTAAAGTAGGAAAGTAGGGGAGCAAACTGCAAGACAACCACGGGATGTCGCGATAGATAGAGCATTACAGAACAAGAGGTGCCTGTTTACCAAGTTTTCATCATCTTCACATAAATTCTATTTTTTATACCACGACACCTGTTTACCAGTTTTTCAACAATGGCACATTTTTCTCTTTTTCTCATTTTTTTGTAACTTTTTTATTTTTTTCATTTTTTTGTATTTTTGTATTTTTTTAATTTTTTTTTGTATTTTTTCTGCTTTTACATTTTTTTTTTGGTATTATCAAGGCACCTGTCTACCAAGTTTTCACCAGGATAATAGATAAATCAAAGCACCTATTTTCTAGGCTTTCACTAAGATGATTATTTTTTCAAGACATTTTGCAATTTTTAGGATTTTCTCAGAATAAAGTATGTACATGAGCATTCAGAAGACATCTCAACTATAAAAATTCTTCAGATGAAGAGCATTGATAGTCTCTTTGTGATGTCCCCCCTCTATGGTAGAGAGATGGTAAGCACCAGACCCAAACACTATAGTGATAACATATGGGCCAAGCAAGTTTGGTTCAAATTTTTCTTTTTGGACCCGCTGCTATTGATTCTTGGGGTTCTCTCTCAGGACAATATCACCCATTTGGAATTCCCTTGGTCTAACCTTCTTGTTGTAGCTTTTAGATATTCTCTTCTGATATGCTTGGATATGATTGAGTGCCACTTTCTGACATTTATCTAGCAGTTCAAGCTCTTGAAGCTGAGATATTCTGATATCATCATCAGTAATGAGGCCCTTCAGAGAGACTTGCAAGGTAGGAATCTCAACCTCAATAGGAAGCATTGCATCTGCACCATAAACTAGAGAAAAGGGCATGGCCCCTATTGGTGTCCATATACTGGTACGGTAAGGCCATAAAGCTAGATTAATCTGGAGATGCCAGTCTCATCCAGATTTGTGTACTATGCAGTGTAAGATCTTGAGAATAGTCTTATTTGAAGCTTCCGCCTATCCATTACCCTAGGGATAATAGATAGAAGACTAGTGCTGAATAATTATGAACTTAGTGCATAATTATTTTAGATCCTTGTTATTGAATTGCCCCCCATTGTTAGTGATTATTGATGAGGGTACACCATATCTATAGATGATGTAGTTCTATTTAAACATGGCCACAGACTTACCATCAGCTACGATGACAGGCACTGCCTCAACCCACTTGGTAAAATAGTCTGTAGTAGTAATGATGAATTTATGTCCCCTTGAATAAGATGGATGTATCTGACCCACCAAGTCAAAGGCCCACTACTGAAATGGCCAAAAGCTGACGAAAGGAATGAGCTCCTTGGCAGGAGCGTGGATCATATTTCCATGAAGCTGGCACTATTTGCAAGATTTAGCAAATTGTGTATCTTCTTTCTCCATATTTGGCAAATAGTAACCAACTATAATAAGTTTGTGAACTAGTGTCAGGTCATTTAAGTGAGACCCAAAAATGCCTTCATGCACCTCTACTAACACACATTTGGACTCATCAGGTTCTAAACACCTAAGGAGGGTACCGTCTATACCTCGCCTATATAAGTCGTTAGCTATGATGACAAACCATGAAGCACTGTGGATTAAGTGACATTTTTTATTTTGGGTGTAAGTGTCAGAAATGATGTGGTCACAAAGGTAGGAGTAAATATGGTGGTAGCGGGATGAGTCATGTCCAATGACTAAACAGATCATCCGGGATTCAAGGGAATTATAACTAGGGTAGCATAATGTCTCCACTAGGAATTCATGTCGGAAGTCATTTTCTGGCATTTTTAACATGGAAACCAGAGTAGCCATGGCATCGGTTGCTTTATTATCTTCCCTTGGAATTTGTTAGAAAGTAATGTGTGCAAAGTATTTCTTGAGATCATCAACCATTTTTTTATAAGGCACCAGTTTTTCATCTTTTGTTTGGTAGATATCATTCACCTGATTGATAACCAACTATGAATCTCCAAAGACCTTTAGCTCATCGACATGCCACTCAATAGAGATCTTTAATCTATTAATCAAGGCTTCATACTCAGAAGTGTTATTTGTTCAAGGAAACAACATTTTGTAAGCCTTTGGTAATGAATACCGCTAAGGTGTAATGAACAAGATTTTGACACTTGACCCCTGCTAGGTGAATTATCCATCAAAGAACATGGTCCATGCCTGATGTGTGAGAAGCATGATGGACTCATCTAGGAACTTGATCCTTAATGGTTGATAGTCTGCAATAGGTGCCTTAGCCAACTGATATGCAATTGCTTGCCCTTTGATATCTTTTCTTTCCACATACTCAATGTCAAATTTGTTGAGCATCATGATCTACTTGGCTAATCTACCCGTGAGGTCAGCTTTGCTAAGTAAGTACTTTAATGGATCAATTTTTGCAACAAGCCTTGTAGTGTGAGCAAGCATGTAATGCCATAAATTTTGGGAAGCAAACACCACTGCCAAGAAAGCTTTCTCAATGATAGAATAATTCATTTCATAGGAGACTAATTTTCTACTGATGTAATAGATTTCTCTTTCTTTATTGTTTTGATCTTCTTGGGCCAATAGAGCACCCAGAGATGTTTATGTAGCTGAGATGTATAAAATTAATGGCTTCCCATGAATAGGAGGAATTAATATAGGTGGGTTAGCCACATATTGTTTGATTTGTTGAAAACTTTATTCACATTCTTTATTCCATTCATAGGTCACACCTTTATTCAAAGTCTTAGTAAATAGCTGTGACTTGTCAGCTAGCTGTGAGATGAAGTGCCGGATAAACTGAAGCTGACCTTGAAGACCTCTCATTTGACTGATATTGTGAGGTGGAGGCATTTCCATGATAGCTTGCACCTTTTCAGGATCCACCTTGATACCTTTTGCGGAGATAATATAACCAAGCAATTTTCTGGAAGTTACTCCAAATGCACATTTCATAGGATTGAGACATAGTCTAAACTTTTCCATACAATATAGTATAGGGCCTAGATCAGTAATATGTACCTTCCTTTCCATGCTTTTAGCAAGGGTTTAATCAACATAATCCTCCATTGTTTTGTGCATCATATCATGAAATATAGTAGTGACTACTCTATGATACGTGGCTCTAGCATTCTTGAGACTAAAAGGCATAACATTCCAGTGGAAGGTGCCCCATGCACAATTTAAGGCAGTCTTTTCTTGATCCTTTGCTGCAATTTTGATTTGACTGTAGCTAGAGAAACCATCCATTAGGGAGTACATTTCTTACCCTGCTGTCATATCCACAATCATATCAATGTTGGGTAGTGGGAAGTCATCTTTTGGACAAGCCTTATTTAAGTCCCTGAATTTTGTGCAGACTCTGATAGATTTTTCATGCTTTGACACTGGAACTATGTTGGAGATCCATTCTTCATAGTCAATTTCTCTAATGAATCTAGCTTTTAGGAGTTTCTCTAATTCCTCCTTGACAAGTAGAGCCACATGTGGATGCATTTTTCTGAGTTTTTGCCTGACTGGTTTTACTCCAGGAGCTATTGATAGCTAATGTATGATTAGATCAGGATGTACACCAGGCATATCAGAGTATGTCCATGCAAATTTTATCTTTTTCTCTTTGAAGAAATCTATGAATTCTTTGAGTTCTTCTATAGACAATGATTTAGCCACATGAATAATGTGAGGATGTTCTTTTGTACCCAAATTTATTGGCTGAGTCGGCTCAATTGGCACAGATGATCATTCCTAGAAATGACTCAGAAGTGCATCAAGTATCCCATCCTCAGGTGCCTCAGAGAGGTTTTCACCTTTGGATACGTCTATTATTTTTACTTTTTTGGCTCTAACACTGCCACAATGTGGTTTTCACCGTCAGAGCACCTATTTTTTTCTTTTGATTATATGACTAAGATACTTGATATCGCTTTCAGTCATGCTAACACTGTCTTTGCTAGTGGAGGATGTTATAGGTTCAACAACATGGAGATAACAAGCTAGAGCATATTCATTCTGGAATGTGAGGACTTCATTGGATGAAGAAAGGGAATTCTATTCTATTAGCTCAGGATGTTGGAGTGAGAGAGAAGTGACGAGTTCAAGTGCATTCATGGTATAATCATCAAAAGTGTGGAATAGTAAGCTGGGACCTAGATAAATCTCATCCAAAGGTTTATTCAAATCCCTTTGACTCCTAGCGACCGTAGTAGAAGACACATTAACATCTATGGGATCAAACTCATTAGACCTTACATGAGACCCTTCACCTATGTCGAGAAGGTTTTCAGATGTATGTGTAGTATCAACATTCCTATCAAAGGATCCTTCTGAAAGACCATCGAACTCATATTAATGGGAATCTGTGTCTAAACTCTGGCTGGGATGTTTGCACCATGAAGGTTTGAGATTTCTTGTGACACTAGCCTATTCTTGCTCAAACTACTCTTGAAACTGAAATGGAATTTATTGTTCACCATGGAAACCAGGGTCTTGTGACACTTTCCATTATTCGTATGTCAGACAAGTGAATGGAATAGTGCCATTGGAGTCACTACCAGCCTTGGCTGTACTAACATGTATTATGAGATCATTTGGATTAGCAAAGAATGTTGCTAGATCTAGAGGAATAGGATAAGGAAATTAATCCTTGTCAGAGCTATCCTCTATGGTGTCAACTGTAGCTATGCCCTCAGGTTCTGGTCTACGTTCAGATTCAGATACAAACTTGATAATCCCTAGATGGAACGAGATCTTCTTGAAGCCTAAACTAGCTGTATCTTTCATCCTTTGACTCGTAGCTTTAATAGGTTCAAATAGCCCATTACCATTCATCCCTATTGGACCACTCCCTTTGTACCCAAATTTTTTCTTGATTTTAAGACCTTCACTATTGGGATATAGTTCATGAGCTGGGGTGGTCTGTTTAGATATATCCTTTCCTTTGTAAAGCTAATCTTTAATAGCTCTTTCTACATCTTCATCTTCTAATGGTGTTGAAGCCCATACAAAGTCACCATCATAAACTATTTTAGGAGTAGTAGAAGATTATTGTTCTCAAAAGGTCTCTGGTAAGAACAAGGAGATAGAGGTAGAGCTGCTAATGATAGCATAGGTTCTATTTGATACCCCCCATGCCTATCTCTTTGATTTTAAAAGTTCATTCCATGTCTCTAAGCTTGGCATCATAGAATTCTATGGATTCTCTATTAGTAGGAACAAAACTATTAGCTAACTGTGTGAGCGTATTACAAGAATAGCCCAAATTAGCAAGAATTTTCACTTCTGCACCGTGGAAAGGAAACTTGATGCACTAATGATACATAGAGGGAACTTCTTGCATTCATGGATCTACGGTCTTCCCAATAGGATGTTATAAGTGAGAGGAATGTCTAGCACTTGACAAGTGACATCTATTTCAACAGGTCCAACCTGAATAGGTAGCACAACTAAACCTTTGGAATTTATTTCTTCTTCATCATAGGCTTTGATAGTAATTTTCTTGCGAGAATATTTTTGATCTTCATCATAGCCTAGCTGAGTGAGAAAGTGAGTAGAGAAGATGTTGAGGCCAACACCATTATCAATAAGGATGCAACGGATGCACTTTTGGCCAATCATGACCTCTATATGCAAAGGGGCATTATGCGGGTGGCTGACTGAATGGTCATCTTATTTTGAGAAAGATAGATAGTGCGGTGAATTCAAGTGACCCACTATAGATTGAAACTGGTCAAGATTAATGTTTTTGGGGACCTTAGCCTCTGCAAGGGCTTTATCCAGAATCTTCCTATGAGCAGGTGAGATCTTCAATAGCTCAAAGATGGTTATTTGATTGTTGGTTCTTTGCAGCTAGTCAAGAATGCTATAATTAGCAGTAGGAGGTGTGGGGACCATTTTTGTGTTCTTCTTGGCAGGGCCAACAATAGCTTTATCCACAGGTTGCTTCGGTGCAGATGTAGTAGCAGGAGGGTCAGGACCCTTGAGAGTGATCTTAGCGCGGGATCTGGTAATGACATTTGTGCAATCTTGGGATGATTCAGGTTCAGATGAGTGAGACCTAAGGCCTCTCAAGACAAATGGGGTCTTAGGATTACAAGCATCCCCTCTCCCCTTGATATTAATCACATCAAAATACTCAACCTTGGCAGGTTCGATCATGTTGATGACATTTTCATTAGTGGTATGCGTGTAGTTAACCTTGGCATTGTTGTTCTTAGTGTTGAAAGACTTACCTTTCTCATGAGGAGGAAAGGGATCTTTAAACGCCTGGTGATCTGAATTCTTATTATGATTATCCATAATAATATCACCATTATCAATCATATCTTGGACCTTAGGGTGCAACTAAAAACAAGTAGAAGTCTTATGACCCTTGTTCTAGTGATCATCACAGTATGCATTCGCGTTCCACCAATGGGGTCACGGTTGCAGATCATATGGATGCTTGTCCAAAGGAGTGACAACCTGGTTTTGCACCAAAGTATTGTAAACTATATCAAGTAGTTCTCCCAAGGAAGTGAATTCACACTTGGGTTGAGGGGCCCAAGGTTTGTTGCTAGAGAATCTGGAAGACGACTGAGTGTTTGTTGCAGCCTTTTCAGTAGTTTTGATCACTTGTATGATAGAATTAAGATTGAAAACTAATTTTGAAGGAGCTAGGGTCACATTATCGACCACTCCATCATTCACAATGTCCCTATTCTTGTTGAAAAACTTCTCTTTATCTTTGTTGGAAGAGTAGGAACCTTGTTTGTTGTCTTTGTGCAAAGTCAATTCCCCTTTCTTAACCATAAACGCCTCTATCCTCACAGCTTGCTTAATCATGCCATCAAAATTGAGGGGACCTTGAAGTTGTACCTAATACCCAAAATCAGGAGTGAGATTATCCAAGAACATGTCGAGTTTCTCAGATTCAGGTATTTTACGAGGATACTTGGTGCAAAGCTATCTCCATCTCTTGAGAAATGTCAGGAATAGATCCCCTTTTCTTTTCTTGAGATTGCAAAGGTCCCTGATGTTGACGAGATATTATATGTTGTGAGAATAATGCTGGATAAAGAGATTTGCAATCTCGTCAAAAGTCTTAATGTCGGTGGGTAGTCGAGAAAACCACTCCATGGCAGGTCCACCCAGAATTTGGGGAAAGAGATGGATTAAATAAGTTTGATCATGAATGAACTCCATAGATAGGGCCCCAAATTCTCTTAGATGATCCTGAGGATCGGTGGTACCTAGATATTTATCATACTTAGGGAGTGTTGGAGATTTGAACTTGAACAGTTGATTGATTGTATGTTTGTCATTGATGACAACATATAATACACAATAGTACTTATGTGTGTACTTATCAATATGATGACATGAAGAATAGCATGGATAGATACATGTTTTTGACATGTTTACTATGCTATGTTCATACATGCAGACCCAGATATGAAGTTTTAGTAAAGATATGTAATTCTGTTATTGACGGTTACAGTTCTGGAAGAATAACGGTTTAAGGCCGACGTATGTAACGTGTTGATCGAGTTGCACCTATCTTCAGTATATGAATGTGTATATTCATGATAAGTTATGAGTTTTTGATATTAATCTAAACATGCCAAACATATTTCAAGAAGATTGCAAAGTTATGATTAATTTGGTGAAGCCAACTTAGTGAAGCGATGCGTCTATTCAGTTAGTACTTGCGCGATTGTAATTATGCTTGCACACTTAGTAGAGCTGACAAGGATGTTAAGAAGAGTCATCCTACAGGTCCCATGATCTCATACTTGGTGTATGTACTTATAGAAGGTCATTTATGATAAGAAGAGTTGCAAAAGCCAGAGATTGACAAGCAGAGCAAAGTGTTGATACAACAGAGCTATATTTATCATATGTTGATAATATAGATGTTTATGTTTAAGTATTAAGAATACATATTATATTTTTATATTGCTTTACAAGAGGTTAAAGCATCTGCACATAAAAGGAACTGATCAGACAAGCAGTGTCACAAACAACAGTTCATCTTGTTGATACAGTGGGTATCAAATAACTAGAAGGTTGTAGCCTTCACCACTTGGAAAATGAGTCCTTGGACAATGAGTCCTCCACCCCTAACAGGGTTATTGTAAAAGACTCCTAATAGGTTCTGACCCTTAACCAGGTCACTATACTATTGCATTGTAATGTACAACTCCTAACAGGGTTGGAAGATCTTTTAACAGGGATCACTATAAACAGTATAGCTCTTTGTGGGTACTAATTCCCACCGGATTTTTTACCATTTGGTTTTCCCATAACCAAATTTATGTGTTGTGTAAAGTGTTATCTTTATGTGCATTTACTTTGTATCAATGTAGATTAATAAGTATAAGATAAATATTTAAAGTTGCAGATAATTGATTCACCCCCCCCCTCTCAGTTATCTCTGAAGTATTCTAACAATTGGTATCAGAGCCAAGTGCCTTGGAGAGAAATCCCAATAGCTTAAGGTAGATCAGATAGCATACTTTAGAAAAGAGAGCCCTAAGTTTGATGGAGAGAACTATCTAGATTGGAAGAACAAAATGATAACACATCTACAGTGCATTGGATTTGAGATCTTTGAAATTGCTACACAAGAAGTTGTAA
>MU227971.1:2111318-2130273 GCA_018584345.1 Thuja plicata | reverse complement strand
GTGAGACAAATATGAAGGAATTATTTAATTAAATAAATGAATTATTGCCACATGGGTGGATTTTCACATTGTTTGAATTATTAAATTCAAGTGAGGATAATCCATTCAAATAACCAAATAATATTTAGTTCCCTTGATGTGAATTAGCTAAAGGGGGTGGGATTAATTTAATTTAAAAGCACTTAGGACTTTAGAATTAAATTAATTTATCATAGGGATTTTTAGCTAATAAATGTTGAAAATTTAGGAATTAAATATGGTGTAAGATTTATGCAAATTTAGGTTTTCTGCATTTGAGACTAAGCCAATTAAAGACAATTAGGAAGAAGAATTTGCCTAGTACAATAGGACTTTGATGATGAGAAAATGCGCCAAAATTGATTAGAATTGTAAGGTGCCAATTTTGGGGTATTACAATACTGAGTCCACTTGTTTGATTGCTACAAATGAAGACATATGGCTGTGGCACAAAAGACTGTGTCATGTGAAGTTTGACAACATGATAAAGATTAGCAAAAAGAGAAATTTCAGAGGCTTATCGACGATGACCAAGCCCGACAATATCATGTGTATGAATTGTCAAAAAGGAAAAATGACAAAGTCTAGTTTTAAAAGAAAAACCCATACATCTGATGCAATTCTAGGATTAGTCCATACTGATTTATGTAGACCTATGAGGACAAAAAGTTATTATGGAGATAGATATTTTATTCTCTTTGTTGATGATTACTCTAGAATGATGACAGTTATGTTTCTAAAAGATAAATCAAAAGCATTTAATATGTTTAAATGGTGTAAGTATATGGTAGAGAAGCAAAGTGGTAAGGATATAAAATGTTTGAGATCAGATAGAGGAGGAGAATTTATATCAGATGAATTCACTAACTTTTGTAATGAGCATAGAATCAAAAGATAGGTCTCTGCACCAAGGACACCACATCAGAATGGAATTGCTGAAAGAAGGAACACATCCATAGTTGACTGTGTAAGGACACTGATGATAGAGAAAGAAATCACCCAAATCTTCTGAAGGGAAGCTATCAGTATTGTTGTTTACACATTGAACATAGTACAATTGAAGAAAGACACCTTATGAGCTATGGTATGGATACACACCCAATGTAAATTAATTCAAATTTTCTGGCAGTCAATGTTATATCTTAAAAGATGATTGAAATGGAAAACTTGACTCCAAGAGTGATGAAGGAATTTTTCTAGGGTATTCTACCAAGAGCAAGGCTTATAAATGTCTAAACAAAGCCTCTAAAAATTTTATTGAAAGTACAAATGTAAAGATAGATGAATTTACAGAGAAGAATGAACAGGAAAGAACTAAAGAACTAGAGGACTAACATAAGTTCACTTACAATGAGGAACTTGAAACCCTACCCTACCAACAATATAGAGCTCCCAAGCAACAGTGCTTAAATCCAGAACAACAAAATGTTGCAACCGACGGTCAGGCTACAAATACGAATGGTTAGGACAATGACCAAAATAATGTGCAAGGTGATGAAGAATAGAATGAAGGACAAAATGATGATCAAAATGATAGACAAAGAGTTGAACTTGTACTTGCAAGATATGTAAGAAGGAACCATCCATAGTTCTAGATCATAGGAGATAATAAAGTTGGTACAAGAACAAGAAGTAAGTCTCTAAACTCAGGCTGTCTAATTTGTGAGTTTGAGCCAAAATCTGTCAATGTTGCACTTGATAATGAAGAATGGATAAGTGCTATGAATGATGAGATTGAGAAGATTGAGAAAAAAAAAACAAGGTCACTTGTGCCAAGACCAGATGACAAGAATGTCATTGGTACAAAATGGATATTCAAGAATAAGCTGAATGAGAATGGAGAAGTCACAAAAAAAAAAAGCAAGACTAGTATGCAAGGGGTATGCACAAGAGGAAGGTACTGACTATGGAGAAACCTTTGCGCCCATTGCTAGGCTAGAATGTGTAAGAAAAATACTTTCTTATGCTGCATATAAAGGATCCAAGGTATATCAAATGGATGTCAAGTCTACATTCTTGAATGGAATACTTGAAGGAGAGGTATACATTGAACAACTAGAAGGGTTTGTAGATCCAGACAAGAGAAACACGGTATGTAGACTTCATAAAGCCTTGTATGGATTAAAACAAGCTCCTAGAGCTTGGTATGAATGACTTAATTCCTATCCTATAAGTATTGGATTTGTAAGGAGTAGTGAAAATAATAATCTTTATTTGAAGGAAGATACTGATGCTAACACTTTGATTGCTGAAATATTTATTGATGACATCATATTTGGAGGCAATGATATGCTATGAAAATAATTTGCTAAGAGTTTGAGATGTCTATGTTTGGAGAGATCAAGTTCTTTCTTGGTCTACAGATCATGTAACAATGTGAAGGTATTTTTATTACACAGTCCAAATACATTAAAGAGGTCCTAAAAATATTCAAGATGGAAGAATCAAAACTGGTTGGAACATCAATGGCTACTGGATGTAAGTTGACAAAGGAGGACAAGACAACAGAGCTAAATCAAACTTTGTATAGATCAATAATTGGAAAACTCATGTATGTTGTACATAGTAGACTAGCTATTGCACATGTAGTAGGAATTGTTTCTAGATTTTCTGCTAACCCCAGGGAATCACATATAACTATTGTGAAAAGGATCTTAAGATATCTGAAGAATACTAAGGAATATGGCTTATGGCATAGAAGAGAAGGAAAATTTGAACTTTAGGTCTTTACCAACGCTGATTGGGATGGAAATATTGATGATGGAAAGAGCACAACTAGAGGAGAATTCTTCATGGGTGACAGACTTGTCACATGGATCAGCAAGAAACAAGGATGCATCTCACAATCTACTGCAGAAGTAGAGTATGTTGCTGCTGCTGCAAATTGCTCAAACATTGCATGGATCAAACAGTTACTGGAAGGTATGCATATGAAAATCCTAGAACCAGTAATTATCTATTGTGATAATACAAGTGCAATTAACATTTCCAAAAATCCAGTCATGCATGCTAAAACAAAGCATATTTCCATCAAGTATCATTATTTTAGAGAACAAGTTCAGGAAAAAGAGGTGATACTTGAGTATGTACAATCAAAAGAACAATTGGCTAATATATTCACTAAGCCACTGCTCAAGGATGAATTTGAGTACTTGAGAAAGAGACTAGGGGTCAAACCCTTGTCTACTAGTCAGTAAAATGACTAAAGGCTGCATCAGCCTGCATATTATTAGAATATCAGGAATGTTGATGCAGGCAAAGAGATGAACTTCAAAGAGACATCGATATACAGACAGGTATATATCAACACCAAGCACAAGAGCATACTGTTGTATTTCTGATGAACAAGGGAAATTCAAGGAATATATTATGGATGGGGATAAAAGAATGCTTGACATTAATGTCAGATATCAGTAAAATACTTATTTGGCATTGTTGTCAAAGGGAGAGAAATTATCCATATTATCACACATTCTTCTGTATTATCACACATTCTTTTGAAAAGGGAGAAAAAGTGTCTATTAGCACATTACTCCAACAGGGAGAAATTATATCCTTAGGGAGAGAAATTGTATGGAAAGACTATACAAAGCGAGAGTTGCAAACAAGAGGAAAAGACATCAAAAGAGAAAGAATAGTCAAAGGAGAGAAATTGACACAAGGAGGGAACTCAAAACATAAGAATACAAGAGCTGCAAGAATCAAATCTAAGCTAAGAAAAAGCTTACCGATGGTCAAACATTTATCGGTTATCAAAACAAATAGATTGGTAGTTTGATAAATATCAACTATTGTATTCCGTATTGTATTAAAGATAGTATAGTGTGATAATATAGTATGTTGCCATAAATGCTAAAGGGAGAGATTGATGACATGTAACTGATTAAATGTTTGATAATGTTAATTTGAAGAGGCATTAAATTAATTAATGCTTTGTATTGCCATTGATGTCAACTTGATATCATCTATACGGTCATATATATAAAGCCAAAGACTTGAGAGAACCAAAGGAACCAAGGTTATGCTTTTAGAAATACATAAAAGTCATGTATTCACTAAATGAAAAACAACACCAATGGAGTGCGCACCATCGGTAAAAGCAAAGAGCAATAGTCACGGTGTTACCCGATGATAGGAAGCACATTGTTTCCTGACAAAGAAAAATCACAAAATTCTTGACGAGCAAAGAAAAGAGTAACCCAACAGAAGAAAATATAGTGTTGTCCGACGGTTGGAGATCATGAAGCTAACTGGAGTCTCACTGATGGAACTGTCTGTTGTCACCGACAACTAACTACAAAGTTGACCAACGAAACAGAGAGTTCAGAAAATGACAAAATATCTAGCTGGCAGAGCTAAATAAGGACTTAACTGGTTGTCTACTTTTTTTTATTCGACCAGAGATAAGTGATTAATTTAAAGCTGATTTGTAGAGTTGGAAAGAAGATATATATGAGACAAATCAGGAGTTATGCTTTAAATCTAATTTGCTTTATTGTTTTTCATCCCAAGAATCAAGAATCAAGAAACAATAAATATTATGTATATATAAGAGACAAGCTTTATTCATTTTCACATGCATGAAAAGGGGATTAAGGGGAGTGAATAGAAAGAGGATGCTGAAGAGAAACTAATGAAGAAATACTTCATGTAGTACTGATCAAACAAGCTAAAGGAGAGCTAAGGAATTCTGTTGACAACCGACGAACAGTGAGCACAACATCACAAAGAAGAAAATATGGAGCACAAGGATTGAATTGACATATTGGTCACAGAGGCAATGTACTTAAATAGATCTAAAAATTTGCAATATTAAGTTGCAATATGAATAGGTCATAATGCTTCTATTTAACCTTTGAAGCATCAATTATCTTAACCGAGTAGGACTTAACAGTCTTCTATATATTGAGGTACATCTCAAGGAGTGCCAAAAAGGTTGATTCATGAAAGTAGCATTGGATATGCCCAATGTCTATTGATAGTCTAAGAGAGGCTAATTCAAGGATGGAAGCATTAGATGCCCAATACTATGTGACAACCTCTATGTATAAAATCCTCTAACAAGGTTACACCTAATAGTGTGTTTGTAACCTTTAACAGGGTTGGCACTTAATAGGGTTCACTTCAGAAGAGTGGAAATTTGGGGTACTGGTCACAGTGGCTTTTCTCTTAATAGGGTTTCCATGTTAAAATCCATGTGTTATGTGTGTATGATTCATTTCCAAACTGTTAGGGGGAGTCATATGATGACAAGGATACAAACATGGTGTACATACTAAGCACTTTAGTATTATGCACATATCAATTTTTGATACTAATGTCAAAGGGGGAGATTGAAGGCATTATATTTTTCCATTAGTATAATTAAGGAAAAAAATGATCTACACCATCGATTTACTCCACACTGACAGATAGGGCACAACACAACCTGATGCTAAGGTTACCCGATAAACACTGTTAAGTGTTATCGGATGACAAAAAGGTTAAATGAAACCCGACGAGTAACAAAAGTGCAACACTACAAAACAACATAAAGAGGAACCTAATGAGAAATTCAAACAAAGGAATGTTGGTAGACTTCAAGTTCAACCCGATGACCAAGAACTGACAGTCAGTTACATCCCGCAAAAAGTGAATCTAACTTTCCACTTCAGATAAATCACCGAAGTTGTATTTATAACTTCTTGATTTACTTTTAAATCCATTATGTGCAGAGGAAGAAATGTATTCATTATTGTTTTAATTAGTTTTACTTATTTAAAACATGCAAACTAAAGATCAAGGTCAAGTTGTAAACCTTGGATCTAAGAGTTAACTTTGTAATGTGTGAATTCCAAGATAGGTCAAATACTTGTATAAATAGGTGCTCAATCCATTAAGAATAGTTATTGTTCAATGAAGATAGTAGCCACAGAGAGAAACTAGAGACCAGATAGAGAATTCATGTAGAAGGACAAAAAAAGAATCAAGTCAGTTTCAAGAGCATAATAGAGGCTACCGACAAGTAGAGAAAAGGTATTCTTCAATCACTTAAGGTGATATTATACTTCTGAGAGCTTTAATGGATATGTAATCAGAAATTATAGATTGTATGTAGTTAGGTCAACATTTTTACTCATTCTAACAAGTGTAGTATGCTAATGAAATCATTTCAAGAAAGGTGGGCTTAACCATCCTATTGTAAAATCTCATAACTGAGTGCACCCTTAAATAGTGTTGCTAAAGCTCTTAATAGAGTAGATCTTAATAGGTCTCCACCTTAATACTCCTAATAGGGTAGATCATCAGAAGTGATCAAATGGTAAGCCTTAACCAACTCCCTTCCATTCTGTAGATAGTGAAGTTTTGTGGATGTCATCCCCATTGTAGTTTTTCCTTCCTATCAGGAGTTTTCTGCAATACCATATCTTGTGTTATGTGTTTATCATTTTCATGAATGTTTCTATCAATATTGAAAACCATTAAATATTATGAATGAATAATACATACATAAGAAAGAACAACATTAATGGTTGGTAATTCAGTAATGTACGATTACTAATAATGAATTAAGAAAGGTGTTAAAAGTTTTAGAGGTACTGATTCACCCCTCCCCTCTTAGTACTACTTCCCATTTATTCCAACAAACTCTACATTGTATGGATTTGTGCCATATTTGGCCAGTATAGTGCATGGGCCAATTCTTCTCATCTAAATTTTATGAGGCACTCCTTTTTGTAACCTTGCCTTGATGAGATGGACCATCACCAAATCCCCAACACGGAATTGAACATCCCTCTTTCTCTCATCCACTTTTCTCTTTGTTTTCTCTATATTTTCAATGAGTGTCTTCCTCACTGCTTCATTTAATTCTTGCATAGAATGTGAAAATTAATCTCCATAGCCACTTCCCTGGCTCCATCCTTCAAATCTCTCAGCTTAAATATGCCTCTTGGATGAAGGCCATAGACAATCTCAAAAGGACTCTTACCAGTACTCCTATTCACTGTATCATTATAATCATACTCCGCTTTCCCAATGAGTTGGTCCCAAACTTGAGCATACTCCTTAGTTAGACATCTTAGGAGGTTACCAAGACTCCTATTGACTACCTCAATTTGGCCATTAGTCTGAGGATGGTATGCAGATCCAAAAGATAAGTTGGTCCCTAGCTTCTACAATAGTGGTGAAGGATCACCCAAGACAAAATAAGTCTTTCTTTGGCACTTATGGACTCCCTCAACTCTCTAATATTCCTTAGGACATGTTTTTAATAAAGGTTTCATATTGGACACATATTTGTAAGACCTAGTCCCAAGATTGGCATTTATAAGCCCTTGGTCAACTATTGGTCAACTAGTGTCCCAAACCTTAGAAATAGATCAATTTATTATATTTTCATGTTTTCATATGTTTTGGTCTGTAAGGGATCATAACTCATAGGTTTTGACCAATTTTGGTCACTTAGAGTGCAAAATTGCAAAATATTACAAAATTGCTAAAAAGTTGTCAAGCAACTTTGACAACTTTTGTCAAAAATTATCAAAACCATTCCCAAATGGCTAATTGGTTTTAAAAATATATGTAACACTTGGGAACTCCTAAAAAATCCCATATAGGTAGGTGGTAGGAGAAATTTTTGTAATTTTGCATTCAAATCAATTAAATTCACCATTTTCCTACAAATTCAAGAAACTGTCATTTGGTATGAACAGGTAAGGAAGTTTGGGAAGGAAAGTTTGACAGATTAAGATAGCCTTATGAAGTAGCTTCCTTTTTCATTTGGTCTAATGTCCTAAACCCCTGTACCTTGAAATTTATTGCATTTTCATTCCTTTTGCCTGGTTTGTAAGCCCTAAATCAGGGTTTCATCAACAATTGTGTATATTTCTTGTTTCATCATGGGAATCTAAAAAACCTTGGTGGAAATCATGTATTGACAATGTCCTTTAATATTATGCAATTTGGGTTTGATGACATGTAGGGAGATGGATTTTCCATGACACCCTAGGTGTACATGTCCATGTGTGCACCAATCAAGCGATTGAGTACAGTCCACATAAATCACCATAGGACATTCATCAAGACATGAATTTGAGTTTGTTAATCCCTTGTGCAATCCTTCACATGATCCAAGTTTTTTTTTTGTCCTTGTTGTATGGAAGGGGTACATGTAGTGTAACTGGAGGCCTAATTAGCCCAATTTATTTAAGGAAAATAGTGTCTTTCTATTTTCCTTTTACTTCCAAGAATTAGTGCTTTGGTATGATCCATTTAGCCTTAAAGGGTACTTGAATCCCTATTCTACTAAGGGGGTTATGTGGAATACTTTCAAACTAAGCCTAAATTTCCATCTGAAAAGGCTACAAGCCTAGCAGATGCTTATCATAGCAACCATGACCAAATCAGTGTACATGGTAAGTAGAATAAATGGATTCTTGTCTTAGGGACATAAATAGACCAAATAGTTGAGCACAGTTCACCCCTGGTCCTTGGAATCACTTTATGGGGAGTTGTTGAAAATTTGGTGTAAGTGCCTTGTAACCAATCATTAGGAGTTGGATTGAAGACTTGGTAGAACCTAGTGATTAGGTTTCCCTATTGGGAATATGTTGTGATAACCTAGAAGCAATTCATTTCTACACTTTTGATAAGTGTGGATGCACTTTTCCTTTTGGAACACCTAACTTGGTGGTCTACCTTATTGAGTTTGAATTTTTGAAGCATCAACTGACTTTTTGGGACTTATAGCTGCCCACTTTGCATGAAGTGGTATCTGGTTCAACTAAAAAATTTGTGTCTCTTGAAATGGTCCAAAAACTAAATATTCCTAAGAAGCCACATCCCTATCCCTACCATGTCTCTTGGCTAATCAAAGGTCAACAAACTTTAGTAACTAAACAAGCATGGGTAGAATTTTCTATAGCAGATTTCAAAGATAAATTACTTTGTGATGTAGTAGAAATGGGTGCTTCCCACATATTACTAGGTAGACCTTTGAAATATTATGTGTATTCCACACATCATTTTAGGAATAATACCTACTCCACCAAGAATGGGGTAACTTTTACAATGAATCCCCTTCCTGATGCAAAAAATGAGAAAGAACCTACTATTATCACCATAGGTGAAAAGGAAATATTGCAAGTATTGAAAGAACCTAAGACTAAAGGTTTTGTACTAATCTCTAAACCCAAGGATAGCATAAGATCTGATGATAAGTATCCCATACCAAACAAAGTTAAAGAACTGTTAAAAAAATATAGTGATGTCACTTCTAGTGACTTGCCCACAAGCCTCCCTCCCTTAAGAGAAATCAGTCATCAAATAGACTTAATACTGGTTCTTCCTTACCTAATAAGGCTCTATACAAGATGACACCTACTCAACATGGAGAGATTATAAAATAGGTCAATGAACTATTATAGAAAGGATTAATTTAGAAAAGTCTTAGCCCATGTGCAGTCCCATCTGTCCTTGCCCCTAAAAAGGATGGTAAATGGAGATTATGTACAGATAGCAGAGCCATCAACAAGATAACTATAAGATATAGGTTCCCTATCCCAAGAATGGAGGATTTGATTGATGAATTGGGAAATGCATTTTACTTCACAAATAATGATTTAAATTAGGATACCAACAAATAAGGATATAGCCTATAGATGAATGGAAAACAACTTTTAAAACAACTGAAGGCCCTTTTGAGTGGTTGGTGATGCCATTTGGGTTGAGCAATGTCCCAAGTACATTCATGAGACTCATGAATGAAATATTTATTGATTTTATTCAAAAATTTGTTGTTATATATCTTGGTGATATTCTAATATTCAGTCATAGCAAGGAAGAGCATCTTGACCATGTTGAATAGGTTTTGAGGAGACTTCATGAGCACAAGTTAGTGATTAACTTGGAGAAGTGTAGTTTTATGAAGAAGGAACTTGTCTTCCTAGGGTTTTTCATCTCTCAAGGCACCTTAAAAATGGACCCTGAAAAGGTTGAAGCAATTTCCAACTGGCCTCCACCAAAGAATAAAGGTGATGTTAGAAGCTTTCATGGTCTTGCCATTTTTTATAGAAAATTTGTTAAGAAATTTAGTCATGTGTGTGATCCCATGTTGGACACTATCAAGGGTGGTAAAATGATCAGATTTTTATTGAATAAAGAGGCTGTAGATGCATTCCAATACATAAAGAATAGAGTGTCTCAATATCCCATCCTAGTGCTTCCTGACTTCACTAAGGTATTTACTTTTGAAACTGAGGCAAGTAACTTGGCAATTGGTGCAGTCTTTAGCCAATAAGGTAAGGTTGTAGCATCCTTTTCTAAAAAGATAAATGATTCCAAGAAAAGGTACTCTACATATGATTTAGAACTTTATGCAATGGTACAAGCACTAAAAAAAAGGAGGCAATATTTACTCCCAAAAGAGTTTATTTTTTATACTAACAACCATGCATTGAGTTTCTTAAATACTCAGGAAAAACTTGGAGTCAAACACATCAAATGGATGGAAGAATTGTAGGCATATACATTCAACATTAAGCATAAGAAAGGGGTAGCAAACAAAGTGGTTGATGCCCTAAGCAGAAGAGTTGGATTGGTTGAAGAAATACAACTTTAGAGTGTGGGGATTGAATCACTAAAACATTTATATGCAGATGATCCAGATTTTGGAGAAATTTTTGAGGTATGCACCAAAATTATAGGGAAATATCATAGTAATTTTTCTTATTTTCTAATTCAGAATGGACTTTTATTTAAAGGGGCTCAATTATGCATACCTATATGTTACATGAGAAAAAATATCATAAAAGAAAAACATTGTGGTGGCTTAGGAGGTCATTTTGGAATAGACAAAACAATAGACCTAGTAAAGAGGAGTTACTTTTGGCCAAAAATGGGAAATGAAGTTAAGAAATTCATAGAAACTTGTACTATTTGTGATCAAGCCAAAGGTGTATCTAAGAACCAAGTATTATACCAGCCTCTACCAATTCCCACTAGGCCATGGGAATCAATTTCAATGGATTTTGCAATGGGTTTACCTACAACCAAACAAGGTTTTGACAGTGTGGTTGTCATAGTGGATAGATTTAGCAAGATGGTCCACTTTGTTCCCTATAAAAGCACAAACAATGAATCTCACATAGCACATATATTCTTTAAAGAAGTAGTCAAAATTCATGTATTACCTCAAATAATAGTTTCAGACAGAGATGTTAAAATCCAAGGACATTTTTGGACTCTTTTCAAAAAGCTTGGCAGAAATATGAACTATAGCTCTTCCTATCACCCACAAAATGATGGGCAAACTGAAGTGGTAAATAGGTCACTTGAAAACCTCCTGAGATGTATAACTAAACAAAATTCCCAAAGTTGGGACATGATCTTACCTCAATAAGAGTTTACATTAAATAATTTAATGAACAGATCTACTAGAAAAACACCTTTTCAAATTATTTATGGACTTCACCCAAAAGGTTCATTAAAATTGGTGGAATTACCTTCTAATTTCAGAGTTAGTGAACAAGGTGAAGAATTGGAAAAACTAATCACTAAAGTGCAGGCAATAGTGAAAGAAACATTGCAGAAATCCACCATAAAATACAAAGCACAAGCAGATAAGAAAAGAACAGAAATCCACTTCCAAACTGGAGATAATGTGTGGGCTTACCTAAGAAAGGAATGACTACCAAAGGGAAGATATTAAAAGTTAAATATGAAGAAAGTTGGACCATGCACCATTCTCAACAAGATGGGTGAAAATTCCTATGAAATATCTCTTCCTCCTACATTATCAATCTCTCCTATATTTAATGTTTAATATCTCACCCCTTACAAATGTGTTTCAGATATGACCAATGTGTAGGATCCACAAAATGAGGAGGATGGAGACTATGTAACAAACCTTCCACAAAGAAAACCAATGGAGTTGGAAACAATTCTTGAGTCCAAGGTGCTAAATCAAAAAAGGAAATAGAAGTATATGCAATACCTGGTCAAGTGGAAAGGACTCCCTAATATTGATGCTACCTAGATGACAGAGGAGCAAATCAAGCAACATGACATCACTCTTGATCAGTTAACCTCAAGTAGGAACTTGAGTACTAAACCTCACTTTCTTTGGCACTGATGGACTCCCTCAAGTCCCTAATAGTCCTTAGGACATTTTTTTAATAAAGGTTTCATATTGGACACATCCTTGTAAGACCTAGTCCCAAGATTGATGTTTATAAGCCCTTGGTCAACTAGTGTCCCAAAACTTAGAAATAGTTCAATTTATTATATTTTCATGTTTTAATATGTTTTGGTCCATAACAGATCATAACTCATAGGTTTGGACCAAGTTTGGTCACTTAGAGTGCAAAATTGCAAAATATTGCAAAATTGCTAAAAAGTTGTCAAGCAACTTTGACAACTTTTGTCAAAAATTGTAAAAACCATTCCCAAATGGATAATTGGTTTTAAAAATGGATGTAACCATTTTTAATTCCTAAAAAATCCCTTATAGGTGGGTGGTAGGATAAATTTTTGTAATTTGGCATTCAAATCAATAAAAATCACCATTTTCCTGCAAATTCATGAAACAGTCATTTGGTATGGATAGGTACGGAAGTTTGGTAAATAAAGTCTGATAGATTAAAATATCCTTATGAAGTAGCTTCCTTTTCCATTTTGTCTCATGTCCTAAGCCCATGTACTTTGAAATTTATTTCATTTTCATTCTTGATGTCTGGTTTGTAGGCCCTATATCAGGGTTTCATCAACAATTGTGTATATTTCTTGTTTCCACCATGGGAATATAATGACCCTTTGTTGGAAATAATGTATTGAAAATTTCCTTTAATATTATGAGGTTGGGTTTGATGAAATGTAGGGAGATAGATTTGCCATGATGCCCTAGGTGTACATGTCCATGTGTGCACCAATCAAGCGATTGAGTACAGTCCACATAAATCACCATAGGAGGTTAATAAAGACCTGAATTTGAGTCTATGAAGCCCTTGTGCAATCCCTCACATTATCCAATTTTTTTTTGGGTCCTTTTTGTACAGAAGGAGTACCTGTAGTGTAATTTGGGGCTTAATTAGCCCTATTTGTTTAAGAAAAATAATGTGTCTTTCTATTTTCCTTTTACTTCCAAGAATTAGTGCTTTGGTATGATCCATTTGGCGATAAAGGGTACTTGAATCCATATTCTATTAAGGGTTAATTTGGAATACTTTCAAACTAAGCTTAAATTTCCATCTGAAAAGGCTACAACCCTAGGAGAGGCTTATCATAGCAACCATGACCAAATCAGTGTACATGGTGAGTAGGATCATTTGATTCTTGTCTTAGGGACCTAAATAGACCAAATCCTTGAGCATAGGTCACCCCTGGTCCTTGGAATCACTTTATGGGGAGTTGTTGCAAATTTGGTGTAAGTTCCTTGTAACAAACCATTAGGAGTTGGATTGAAGACTTGGTAGAACCTAGTGATTACGTTGCCCTGTTAATAATAGTTTGTGATAACCTAGAAACAAGTCATTTTTGCACTTGTGATAAGTTTGGAGGCACTTTTACTTTTGGAACACCTAACTTGTTGGTCTACCTTATTGAGTTTGAATTTTTGAAGCATCAACTGACTTTTTGGGACTTTTCGCTACCCACTATGCATCACATAAAGTCTTATGAAAATGACTCATGGATTTAGTATCCCTATCTGATACTATACCTAATGGTAAAAAATGTATCCTAACTACCTCTTTGAAGAATAGGTGAGCTTTCTGACAAGCATCATGGATTGTCTTGCAGGGTACAAAGTGTGCCATCTTACTGAATTTGTCTGCAATCACATAAATGTGATCCATCCCCTACTTTGTCTTCAGAAATCCAACTACAAAATCCATGCTCAAAAATTCTGTTGGTTGTATTTCCTATTTTTCTAGTTCTCTTGGTTCCTTGTCTTGCTCTCTGTGTTCTGAGGTATTCAAAGTCAATTATCTCTCGTTCATTCTGGCCTTACCCATGTCATGTTTTCAGGTTTTTAAGTCTAAACTTTGCTCATTATGCAAAAACCATGAAAAACCCTAGTCATATCCAAGTATTAAATGATGAAATGAAACCCTAAGTCATGCCTTATGTTTTAGCATTACTTTTTGATTCACTTAAGGCATGTGTTTTAAGTTAAGTCACCTCGTCACGTTACCCCAGCTGAATATTCCATTTTCTTTCCCGACTTTGTTTTTTGCTTATGTCGCGTAGTCTCATTTAAAATCAGAATATTCCTTCAGTGTTTCGAGACTCAATGATTTCTTTCAGTCGGGTAGTCGCAAGATATTCTTGTTATAAATCTTTGCAAAAGATGGGACCCACTGTTAGTCGGGTGATCGCGGAAGAATTCTCACAGTTATGAAAATGTTCTTAGACTTCGTGATTACTTCATCTCGCATCATTGCCAGATCAAGCCAATGCTAACAGTTAAGTTTTCCTTCAGTCGCGTGGTCTCGGGATAGAATGGATGTTAAGAGATTTTGATTCAGACTACGCGACTAACCGTTTGAAGTTTGCAGCAAAGTGTAGTCAGGATGTCGCCAGGACAAGATAATGCTTCAATTTTCCATTATGTAGCAAGTAAAACCAATGATTGAGTAACATTTGTCACAAGGCGGGTGGCTGTTGAGAGAAGGCTATCGCGTTGTCGCCAAAAGGAGAAAGTAAATTCAGCGACAACAAGACTAAGGTGCTTTCCCTTCAGTCGCGGTGTCTGGGAATGACTTAAGGGCAGGCATGAACATCTGGCGATTAAGCGATAGCCGTCAGATGAAAGAGATAGAAGATCCAATGGTGGTCACAGAGTCTAGAAATAAAAGTGCCCCAAGAGAAAAGTCCTCCCGACTTGGCGATAGGGGTTTGTCGCGAAGTCGTCAAAAGTGAAAGAAGGCACTTCTAACTTGTTACGGTAAATTAAATGCTTAGGGGTTGATTCTCTTGACTGGGCGACTAGGCATTTTTGCGTGGTCTTGAAACAAAAAGTAAGCATCTGGCGACAAGGAGACAACTGTGAAGGTTAGTGGTAACGGCTAGTCGCGAGGTCTCAGAAAGAAAGATGAGTTAGGGTTAACTACTCACGACTTTGTTTTCAGTTATGTCACGTGATCGCCAGATGGTCACTTGGGTCAGCCAAGGTTAAGAAAGCACATTGTCACCAAGTCTTGAGATGGAACCATGGTTAGTGAAGAAGGCCCGCGACAAAGAGACTTAATGCAGTCGCGCAGTCGCCTGATTACAAAATCTAAAAAATGGCGGTAGTTTTCTGATGTGACAATGTAAATCTCTCAGCAACCAATCAGAGGCTCGAATTTTGATTACTATGCATTAAGGGTAGCTGAGATGTGAGACAGATAGTGAATCAGAATGTGACATGTTAGCTTTCTTAAACGTTATATGATTGCTCCAAGGATCCATTTTTGAATATTTGATTTCCTGTCAACTTCGTGCAACTACGGCTAGGTTTTTCAAAGTTCACAGCATGCCGAATTAATGGCAGAACTGATGTTTCCAAATTATGAGCTGTGTACTCTGAATGATGGCTATAAGGAGTTGATAGTGCATTCATTCTCATTCACCGTGCTTTCAGTTTTCAGAGCCAAGTTGCTAACTTTCAGGAGAGTGATATTTTGTGCAGTTTGCAGTGTTTTCAAGGTTCATCAAAGAAGTTCTAAATTGCAGGAGATTGTGCACAGAACAAATAGCTGATATTGGAGATTATATGTGTTTCAATATCGGTTAGAGAAAAGAGATTCAAGGTGTTGTAGATATGAGCAGAGCTGTGAGTGTCGCTTCAACAAGTGGAGGCAGTGGAGAGGAATAGAAAGGAAAATCGAGTTTCTCTGATGAGTTTCTCCAGCTTCTGCCAGGTTTAACGAAGAATAAGAAGGCCGATGCTAGTGTCCTCCTAGATGAGTACAAGAACATTTGAGCTGCTGTGACCCCGGGCACAACAGGTTACTCTCTTTTCACCTATTTCTATAAGAATTTTGATAAGCCCATCCCTGTTTCAAACCCTTGGACATGTGGTCTTGCTAGGTTGCTTGTTCCTGATGTTTTCTTAGATGTAGACCTATTTATGGACCTAGCAAATCACTATGATACCCTCACAAAGACCATCAAAAGGGATGATGGCACTGCCTTGCTAATTTTGAATAGAAACTCATTCATGCAAGCCTTTCGTTTATTCAATACCATGTCTACCAAAATTGACATGACAAGATAGAAAAAGAGATATAGTTCTAAGCCTGGTATTGCAAAAGGCTTGTTGCAGAAGCATATGTTGAAAGAATTGAAAAATTACTTGGGTCCTATGGTTGATCCCTATCCATATTATTACAAGGACCTTCACTTCTACATCAAATACAACGCTTATGCCCTATGTAGAGTGCTAGGGATTGATGGAGATGTAGAGAGAATCAGTTCTGGCATCTTAATGATGGTACTGGACCTACAAGAAGTGAATTCAAGCACTAGTTATGATTACATACAGTATATAATTGAAAAAATGCATTAGGGTTTTGTTGCAACCTAGAAAAGATTAAAAAACCCCAAGGAGAAGGATCCTAAATTCTTGCATTATTCAGTCCTAATGCACCTTCTCTTATACTTCAATTTTGTAATCATGAAAGTTCATGACTTATCCACTCAGAGATTCTATCAGGCACAACCAAATCCTATCTAGTTTTGGGTTAGGGTTTGGAATTATACTTCTAGGGAGTGTGATTACTATGCCTTCCAGAATTGGATTGTATATCCAATTGTGCAAAGGTTGGGGACAAGCAGGACTAGAGTCCCATTGAAGATCATCCAATTGCTTAAGCCCTGTGAGTATAAAGAAAATTGGTCTGGAAACCACAACTGGGGTGATTTCTTCTTGGAGGAGAATTTAACCATCATCAGAGTATATGTGTGTATTCATCCACCTCATATATTTCCTTATCATGTGCCTCTGTGAGTAGCTGCTATGGAATTCATTTGGCAGTTGATGCTAACAGACAATGAGCACTTTTCACCTCATAAAAATGGTACTATAACCCCTAGGCAGTTTAAGATTGCTAATTTTACAATTGGTAAGAATGCCATAGATGAAGTAGGTCAATGGTTGGAGAAGTACAGAATGGGGGCAGCCCCTTATAGGTATATTGACCTAGAAGGCTTCATGGCAGGGGTTAGGAAGTTGTATACTCCTACTATCCCTAATACCAATGTTCATTGTGAATGTATAGAGGAAGATTCCACAAGAAACCTCTTGGATGAAGATGAAATTCACATGAGAAGACTGAGAATTCAGGAGTTTCTCAAGCTGCAGACACAAATAAGAAGAAATGGGTTGTCATCTGTGGGTTTTTACCCTGATCTCTCATATTTTGATAGGATTAAGGCCATGATTGACAACTACTATGTGCTAGTAGAACAATTGGATATAGTCCTGGACAAGAAAGGTGCTCAGTCACTTGAACACTCAGAATCAGAGGAGGAGAGTGATGATGATAGTGATTATGCATGTCCTCCTGTGAATCCTCCACCACAACAAGCCTCAGAGCAAGGTGTTGGTTATATTTCCTATTTTGGCTGCTGTGCCTCATTCCTTGTCCTACCCTCTGAAAATTTTTAGGTTTTCATGTCTGAGCTTTGCCCAAATTGTCAAAACCCTGCAAAAACCCTAGTATCAAGTGTTAAATGATGCATTTAAAAACCCTTGGTCATGTCCTTATATTTCTTCATTACCTTTTTGTGTCACTTAAAGCATGTGTTTTAAGTCATGTCGCTTCGTCGCGTAATCCCAACAGAATATTCCATTCTGTCTCCCGACTCTGCTTTTTCCTTTGTCGTGAAGTCTCCTTAAAAAATAGAATATTCCCTCTTCTTTCTGAGACTTTGCGATCTCTTTTTAGTCAGGTTGTCACGGGATCACCATGTCATAAGCTTTGTAAAGAAACGGGGCCCACTGTTAGTCGGGTGATCACGTGATGTTTTCCACAGTTGGGAAAAAATGCTTCGACTTCGTGATTAACCTTTGTCACGTTATCGCTAAGTCATACCACAGCTAACAGTTAGCAATGCCTTCAGTCGCGTAGTCTCCAGATCAAACGACAGTTAAGAGATAACAGCTCAGACTACGCGACTAACTATTTGATGTTTAAAGTGTTACTCAGTCGGGATGTCGCCAGAGTAGGGATGGTGACGTAGCTCCCCAGTGTGTTAAGAAGGAACCAATGATCGGGTGACATCTGTCAGTAGCTGGATGGGTATCAGGCCATAGTCGCCTGAATGCTAGAAAGGAAGAAAGTGGTTCAATGACTATCCGACTTGGTATGTTTTCCTTCAGTCGTGATGTCACTGAATTTTTTAAGGGCATGTTCAATGTTCTGGCGACTTAGCGCAGCCGTCCGATGCAGTGCTCAGATGATCCAATGGTGCTCCTTTAGTCGGTTGATCAAAGTGCCTTAAGAGAAAAGTACGCCCGACTTGGTGATTAGGGCAGTCGGGATGTCGCTAGAAGCATGAAAGGGCAGTTGTGAACTATTATAATAAAGGTCAACGGCTTAGGACTTGTATCCCCTGACTTGGCGATTAGGCTTGTTGTGTAATTGTGAAAATAAAAGCTAACGTCCTGCGACAAAGAGACAACCGTAGTGGTTAAGCTAAACAGTCAGTAGCAAGGTCGCAGGAAAAAGGATGAGTTAATGGTAACTGCTCGCGACTTCGATTCCACTCAGTTGGGATGTTGCCGGATCTGAACTCGGGTTAACCTAGGAATAAAAGGATACAATGTCACCAAGTCTAGAGATTTACCTGTGGTTAAGGTCATTTGCTCGCGACATAGAGACTAACGTTCAGTCGCGTGGTCGCATGATTTTAAATTTGAATGACTGGCGGCAGATTTAACACTGTGAGCACTCGGCGGCCATGGTTCCTGTTT
>MU227971.1:2077862-2091057 GCA_018584345.1 Thuja plicata | reverse complement strand
TACAGAATGGGGGCAGCCCCTTATAGGTATATTGACCTAGAAGGCTTCATGGCAGGGGTTAGGAAGTTGTATACTCCTACTATCCCTAATACCAATGTTCATTGTGAATGTATAGAGGAAGATTCCATAAGAAACCTCTTGGATGAAGATGACATTCACATGAGAAGACTGAGAATTTAGGAGTTGCTCAAGCTGCAGACACAAATAAGAAGAAATGGGTTGTCATTTGGGGGTTTTTACCCTGATCTCTCATATTTTGATAGGATTAAGGCCATGATTGAAAACTACTATGTGCTAGTAGAACAATTGGATACAGTCGTGGACAAGAAAGGTGCTCAGGCACCTGAACACTCAGAATCAAAGGAGGAGAGTGATGATGACAGTGATTATGCATGTCCTCCTATGAATCCTCCACCACAACAAGCCTCAGAGAAAGGAATGGCTGAGATCCCACAGTTGCAGGGAGAAGAACAACATGTTATAGATATCACATTTTCCACTCAGCCTGATGATATAGAGGAGCCTACTGCAAAGAGGCAGAAACTAGAATTAGGTCAGACTTCAATAGAAGGGCAAAGTAAGAAAAATGATAAGGCTAAGGCCTTAGTGCCTGGCACCAGGTTATATGATCATAACCTGAGAAAAGCAATCAGGGAAGGCAAGAAGCAAAGGCCTGACCTAGAAGATGAGGTTGAGATACCACTCAGAGCCTGTGTAGATGAAAGATTTCTTAACCAGAAAAAGTTCCTAGATGATGACAATTTTGTAAAGACAGAGGAGTTTAAAGACTTCCTCAGGTGGCACAAAATAGAGAAAATAAAGTCCCAATTAACTGTGGACGGAAAAGAGACCATTACAAATGAAGCTCTGGTGGCCCTACAAAATTATGATCCTGAAAGTGAGGACATCTCTCCAGAAGCTGCCAAGAAGATGGTGCTAGGAAGTGGGATCTTATTGGCTGAAGGATGGGATTTGGCATTTGCATTCATTATAGATCAAATTAGGAAGTAGCCTGACCTTAAAATGGTTAGTGTAGTCCAGGTGGGAGAAATGATCAAAGATATTGGGTATAACCCAAAGTCTCAGGCCTTTGCCATGTGGAGTTTGAGCCCTAAGGACCAGAAGCCCCAATTAGTGAACATACAAGAGAATATGGTGGGGAATCAGATTGTGTGGTCAGTAAAAAACATAGGGGACCTAGAAATTTCCAAAATAATGACACACTGGGCTCAACTCAATGAGGACAAGACAAAGCAATTGTCTGAAAGGTATACTACTTTGCTGGAAGAAACAAGTGCACTATCTAAATACAGAGACATGTGCCATATACAACTATACCAGAGGGATCAGCTGATAAAGACATTGTTAGATGAATTGCAGGCAAAGCCTGAGGTAGTGTATGTGCCTGCCCAACCACCATCGATGCAGATTGAGGATAAACCTAAGTCAAAAGAGGTTGTGGAACAAAAGGTGGATGAAGAAAAAGGAAATGCAATAGCTTTGAAGGAATTAAAAGGCATATTACAACATAGGATTGAGATCCTAAAAGACAAATTTGATGTTGTAATCAATACATATAATAAGTTTCCGGTATTGCATACTGAGGTAATGAGGTACCTTATAATTCTAAACCCTTACTTCACAAAATGGTCTGCCAGGGCAAATTTGTTTGAGAAATTGTCATCTTTACAGGCCATAAGACCAGAATTTCCTTCAATAGTCATAGAGGTTGAAGATGAGATCAAAAGGGTAAACATTTCTCTCTCATTCTTCAAAGGAAAGTTGAATCAGATAGAGGCAAAATTGAGTCTCTTTTCAGCTGATTTTAGTAGGTTTATTCCTGCCTTAAAAGGTGATGATGACCACGTAAAGGCTATAGATGCCTGGAGGAGTGAGTTTGACACCAAGATGCCTAATGAAGATACATTTCTTTTTGGAAATGATGTTGACATAGAAGGATTCAATAAGTTATTGGATGAGACCTTCAAAGTTGAAATAGATATCAAGTTCCTACTTGATGTCAAGAACATCACTGATGTAAGATGGGACAGGCAGAAGGTACAGGTACAGAGTACTCAGGACTTCAATTGGCCATCAGATGATGAAGTAAAGGCATGGGAAGTCATGACAACACCGAAGAAAAAGAAGCTTGTGGTAGAGGAAGAAATTTTGGATGATGAATAAAGTAAACAGTTGGCACTGCACTGTTCAAAGACAAGATGGACAGTAATTACAAAAGAAGAATGTAGGTGAGTAGGTGAGCACAACTATCCAGACTTGGCATAAAGAATACCATCTACAAATCTGATTACAGTCGCCTGATCGGGAGAAGAATTGGAAATATCTATTTATACCTTTTTGACTCAGTTCTTTCACCGCTTCTTCTCTCTCTCTCTCTTGTAACTTTAGGGTTAGGGTTTTGTGACCATCCAAAGCTTGTTGCATCCTTAGGGATTCCAAGATGGTATAAAATATATATATAGCATAAGAGTTGTAATAGTTAAGGGTCTTTGATGTTGGAACATTTTTGGAAAAGAGATAATATACTACAGAATTCAGACATTCTGGTTTATGTCTATCTTTTGAAGTTCTATCATCTTTCTTGTATGAAAAGCTAGATTATATAAATAATATACGGTGCAATATTACTCTCCTCTATTGCTATCTTTTTATTCTCTATGTATGCTTTTCTATGCTAAGTTTACAAGGTATTCTGTAGCATTCTGGTTATAAGGTAACCATTTGATTAATTACAAGTTTCTTTTAAGGAAAGGACTAAGTTTTGTAAGTAATTTTAAGGAGCATACTGCTTTGATTAAGGATTTGATACAATATATTTGAGGTGACAGGATAACTTGTAAGGCAATTTATCTGAATTGCATGTGAACTGTAAGGTAGTTTACTGTGTTTTTTTTTTATGATATCTTAGCTTATATTTGACTCTATAGCCCAAAGGATAGGCACTGGTTCAGAAAGTAGTCTGAGAATCCATCTTTGTCTAAGTTGTTCCAAGTTATCAAAACCAAATCAATTAAAATACTTTTTTACTAAGAACAAACAAATTGAACTTGTTAAGGACCTCTGTCAGCAGGACACAGTCCATATTATTGATTCCTTGAAGAGTGAATCCATTAGGTTATCCCTCCTATAAAGAAAAGGAAGAAGGATGAGAATCCTTGTATCACTGGTTATTGTTATGCTTATAACTATGGTTTGTATGGTTATATCTTGCATCTGGTTATGCTTGGTTATTTGCAAGATAATTCATAAGTTGGTTCAATAAAGATACATAACAAATTAGTGTCCACATCAACAAATACTATGTAAACAACAATCTTAAGAGTTAAAACCTGCCTGAGTATTTGTGGAGCTCAAAAATGAAGAAGGACCTTATCCAGTCCTTAGCAATTAGGCTTTTCTTGTCTCTGAATCAGTATTAGGAGGCATAGTGTTCAAGTAGTTTTTTCAAGCACTGTGATTCATACAAGAAAAATCCCTAACAAATTCACATGGTCTTGTTAGAATAGGGAGAGGCTGGTAAAAGGCCTGCATTTGGATATGTAACTTTTTGCTTTTGAGAGATAACGCAACTCTCTACATACTTCTTGATGTCCAAATTCATCTTGGTCCAAAAGTAAAATCTCTGAACTAATTCTTGTGTCTTATTGACACCAAAATGTCCACTATGTGTACCATTGTGTTTCTCCTTAATTATTTTCTCCCTTATAGACCCTCTAGGGACACAAAATTGACTCACTTTAAACAATAGATGACTCTGCAAATTATATTCACATATTTGACTATGAAAGTGGTTCTTATATTCTTGGCATACCTTGTAAATATCTACAAAGTCTTCATCTTCTCCATATAGGTATGTGAAGTTGTCTATCCCCATGCTCTATAGTTGTATCTCTTGGATGGTCAGGGCTCTTGTACTTAAGGCATCTGCTACCTTATTCTACAATCCCTTCTTGTGCTTGATGTTGAAGGTGTATTCTTGCAGGTATTCCACCCACTTCATATGATTGTGATTGAGTTTGTCTTGAGAGTTCAAGAAACTTAATTATCTATTGTCATAATAGACTATGAACTCCTTTGGAAGAAAATAGTGCCTCCACTTTCTCAATTCTTGAACCAGAGCATACATCTCTAGGTCATAAGAAAGGTATTTCTTCTTGGCTTCACTTAGTTTCTCAGAGTGGAAACCCACTGGTTTTCCCTATTGGCTCAAGACTGCACCAATGGCTACATTGGTGACATCACATTCTACTATGAATAGCTTTTCAAAACTTTGTAAAATCAGGAATGGTTGAGTACAAATATTCTTCTTTAGCAACTCAAACCCATGGTTAGCATGTTCATTCCATACAAATTTATTTTTCATTCCACCTTTGATAGTGTCAAGCACAGGAACACAAATTGCAGTGAATTTCTCTATGAACTTCCTATAATACTGTGCTAAACCATGAAAATTCTTACCTTAATTTCTATCCTTGGAGTAGGCCAGTTGACAATGGATTCCACTTTTATAGGATCCATCTTTATATTGCCTTGAGATAGAACAAACCCAAGGTATGCTACCTCTTGTTTCATGAATTCACATTTCTCCAAGTTGATCATCAACTTCTCTTCATGAAGCTTCTTGAAAACTATTTATAGATATCTGAGGTGTTCTTCTCTTGTCTTAATATAGATGAGTATATCATCCAAGTAGACTACCACAAATTTTCCTATGTAGTATTTTGGGAATTCATTCATGAGCCTGATGAATGTGGATGGGGCATTGGATAACCTAAATGGATTTACAAGCCACTCATACAGTCCTTTTGTGATTTTGAAGGCTATCTTCCAATCATCTCCCTCATTGACTCTGATTTGGTGGTATCCACTCTTCAAGTCAATCTTTGTAAAATATTCAGCTTCACCTAGGAAATCCATTAGGTATTCTATCCTAGGGATAGGGAACCTATACCTAATGGTTATCCCATTTAATCCTATGGATTCATAACATAGCCTCCAAGTTCCTCCCTTTTTAGGGGCTAAGAGAGTGGGCACGACACAAGGACTAATACTTTTCCTAATCAGACCTTGGCTTAGGAGTTCTTGAATTCATCTAGCTATTTCCTCATTTTGTTTAGGAGTCATTTTATATGCAGCCTTATTGGGAAGGGTAGCTCCTAGATTGAATTCTATTTGGTGGCTTACACTCCTCTTATGGGGTAGGGATGATGGTTTTCCATCACTGACAATGCCTTCATACTCCTGCAACATCTCATGCACTTCCTTTGGAAACTCTATCTTCTTGGTTGTCATGTTTGCAACTTCTCCTTTTGGCTTCAGCACCAATGCAAAACCAACTCTCTCTCCTTACTCTAAGGCTTATAAGAACTCTTTCTCACTAACCATCAGAACATTGGGGCCAGATGATTTCATTTCTCCTTCCTCCAATAGCGATTGTATTTTTAATGTCACATTGTCCTTCTTGAAAGAATATGAATTCTTTTCTCCATCATGCATGGCATGTCTATCAAATTTCCATGTTCTACCTAAGAGTAGATGGCATGCATCCATATGTAGTAAATCACATAGTAATTTTTCCTTATATCTCCCAATTAAAAACTCCGCCCAAGCTTGTTCATTAACAAGGACATATTGTCCCTTGTTTAGCCAAGTGACATTATATGGACTAGTGTGGGGTATCCGTTTCATTTTAAGATTGCTGACTACCTCCTTTGACACTATATTTTCCATAGAACCTAATTCTATGATGAATCTGCAAAATTTACCCATCATTTTACACTTAACTCTAAATAGTGATCTCCTTTGACTAGGTTCTTCTTTTTCTGGCTCCATAATCATATTTCTCCTCATCATTAGATTTTCACCTTCCTCTGACTCTAAGGGTACTTCTGGGTGTTTACCTCCACCATTGGAATCCTCTTGAACATAATTTACCCTTTTATCACCTCCTTGGGAAGTGTTTCCTTTCTCTGGACACCTATATGTAGGATGCCCCATCTGATTACAGTGATAACACTTCATAGTGGAAAAATAGTTACCTCTTCCCTGACTATTGCCTCTTCCTCTATTGTAAGATTTCCTTCCTCTAATTGAACTGCCTATGTTGGAGTTTCCTTCTTTCTTCTTAGTAATCTTAGTCTCTCCTTGGCTCTTAGATTCAAAAATTCTTCCACCATATCCACCTCTCTGTTCTCTATTGTCTCTTCCTCTACCTCTTCCTCTGGTAGTCCTAGAATATTTCTTCTTTCTTAGCTTCTCTTCAAATTTTATTGCAATTTGGTGGCACTTGTGAAAGGTGTCTGGTGTCAAGAGACTCATTTCATCTTGTATGGTCCACTTAATTCCATTAAGGTATCTTCCTACCTTCACCTTCTCATCCTATGCAACTCTATATCTCATGCAAAGTCTCTGAAACTCTTCAATGTATGAGTTCACATCCAAATCCTTCTTTCTTAATCCTTGTCTTCTTTTATGCAGTTGGATTTCATAATCCTCGAGGATATAAGCATCTCTAATTTTTGCAACCATATCTCTCCATGTGGAAATGGGCTTCTTTCCTTCCTTCTCTCTCTCATCTTGGATGAATTTCCACCAAGTGAGTGCATACCCTCTTAGTCTGGCTTTTGCAAATTTCACCTTTTCAGCCTTAGTGATGCCATCACACTCAAAATGGTTTTCTAGTCCTTCTATCCATTCTAGGACTATGTTTGGTTCCATCTTTCCAGTAAAGATAGGAACTCTTTCTAGTGCCTTACCACTCATATCCTTTAAAGCTTTCAAGAATGTTTTCTCAGTAAGGAAAGGGTCAGCTTCAAGTACTTCATCTGATCACATTATTTTTCCATTAGTATACTCAGTGAAAAACATTGACAAAGAATTACTGGTAGACAACAAGCATTACCAGTGAACCACAGGCAGTACCGGTGAAATGCAAGCATACCCGACAAAACAAATATTTTGAGAAAAATGCTAAGTATAAAAGTCACAAGCATCACCAGCGACCACAAGCATCACTGGAAACCACAAGCATTATCGGCGACACAGTTTTCAGAACTAACTTGACAAGAATCGAAAAGGCATACCCGATGGCAAGTTCAAGAAAGGAACACCGACGACCAAGAAAATTGACCATCATAACTGACAGACAGATAAAGAACCCGCAAATTTTGGATCTGATTTTTACACGATGGATAAAGCAATGTAATTCTATTTATAGAGTTTTATTTTGTTTTAAATCATAATTTGATGGTCATGAAAGCTTTATGTAAATGCTTTAAATCATCCTAATGGATCTAAAGCATATCTAACTAAAGATCAAGGTCAAGTTGTAAACCTTGGATCTAGAGTTAACTTGCAATGCATGAAACAAGAATTGAACCTAAACTAGTATAAATAGATGTTCATACTCAATTGTGAGTACATGAATTCTTATTATTGATAGCCACGAAGAGCATCTAAGGAGTAGAAGGCAGAATTCATGCAAAGATTAGAAACATAGTACATCAGTTTTCAAGAACACACAGAGGCTACCGATGAGCAGATAAAGGTATTATTCAATCATGGAAGGATGATTACTTATATGTATGAAGCTTTATTGGATCTGTTATCAGCAATAGAAGATTTCATATATCATCAGATCAAAGACTTATGTAGTTGCATTCTAACAAGTGCATCACATCTAAAATCCTTTTGCAGAAGGTGGAATTAAAGATGATGATATACCCAAGGATATGGGTATCGATGAGAACCAAGGTGCATCCAACAATCCTAAGGATATCGATACTAAAATGAAGGATGCAACCGATGAGTAGGAAGATGTATCAAAAGAACAAAGAAAAGAGGTAGATAAAACAATTAATGATACATTAAGAAAGGTTGAAGAGAAAGATAAGAGTGGGGAGGTCATGAAAAATGAGGAATTAAAACTGAAAGAACATTCATCTGCTGATACACCTAAGGTACGTGAGGAGACATCTTCACCAAACCGGTCAGTGAACATAGAACATATACAAAAGGATTCCTCATCCTATCAACACTCACCAACTAAATAAACTCAGTCACAAGCCTTACAAATGGTGGTACATCAATCTACCACCCAGCCAATGAAGAAGAAAAATAAAATAGAAAAGAAGGATATATTGGCTATGACACTTGATGAAGTCATTGAAGTTCCAAACTGGGACATTACCACATTAGACAGTGACAAACTTCAAGAGTTTGGAGTGCTCTGTTAGAGGAAAGCCATACAAAAGAAGATGATACAAGAACATAGGGAAAACATGGCACTTAACAAAGCTAAAGAGATACTCCAACAACTTGTTCCTGAAGTGAAACTTGAAGAAAATGCTTCAGTCAAGGAACAAATTGTTGTTCTCACCGATGCTATAACAGAGCAAGGTATAGAGGCCGATCAAGAAATGGAAGAGCAAGCAGAAAAGAGATATCAATTCAAGCTAATTGATAAAATCAGGCAAGAAGTGGCATTGAACAAGGTAAAGCTCTCAGAACTCAGTGATGAATTAGAGCCGATGATTGCTAAAGAAATCACCTTAGTTCAGAAGATGTGCACACTTAAGAAATTTGGAAAAGAAAACAGTGACAAACTAGAAAAAATTGATTCAAATTTCACAAAGAGTGCATAAAGCCTAACCTCTCATGCCGACAGCATAAAGGCACATCATGACACAGTCATAGAGGAAAATAGGCTAAGGAAAGAAATATGGGATGCTGAAACACAATTTAGAGGTGAGATCACAGAAATTCAAGCACACATTATACCAAATATTACTATTCTACAGCAACATATTTTTGAAGCAAGAAATTTGATAGAAACCCTGGAGATGTCTATAGTAGACAGCATCTATGACATACATGTACGGATTTCACTAGAGCACATGGCTCTAGAAATTTTGAAGGAGAAATGGGAAAAGATGATGAGGAAATCAAGTCCTCACATTCCCACCTTTTTGAAAAGCTATAAGTACCTTTGCCTTTAGAATCAAAAAAGGAGGAAAGGAAATGTACATAGTTATGTATAATACATATATCATATGAAAAAGAGAAAAAGAAAAATAAAGGATATGTATATATACTTACACTTACCGGCATATACATAGGGGGAGTCATTCAAATGGCTAAGGAAGAAGTATACACAGGTGTACATACTAATACACTCAGTATGTTGCACATATCATGTTTTTGATACTAATGTTAAAGGGGGAGATTGATGACATTATTTTTCCATTAGTATACTCAGTGAAAAACATTGACAAAGCATTACCGACAGACAGCAAGCATTACTGGCGAACCACAAGTAGTACCGGTGAAATGCAAGCATACCCGACAGAACAAAGATTTTGAGAAAAATGCTAAGTATAAAAGTCACAAGCATCACCGGCGACCACAAGCATTACTGGCGACATAGTTTTCAGCACTAACCTGACAGGAACAGAAAAGGCATACCCGATGGCAAGTTTAAGAAAGGAACATTGACAACCAAGAAAATAAACCATCAGAACCGACAGATAGATAAAGAACCCACAAATTGTGGATCTGATTTTTACACGATGGATAAAGCAATATAATTCTATTTATAGAGTTTTATTTTTTTTTAAATCATAATTTTATGGTCATGCAATCTTTATGTAAATGCTTTAAAGCTTCCTAACGGATCTAAAGCATATCTAACTAAAGATCAAGGTCACGTTGTAAACCTTGGATCTAGAGTTAACTTGCGATGCATGAATCAAGAATTGAACCTAAACTAGTATAAATAGATGTTCATACTCAATTGTGAGTACATGAATTTTTATTGTTGATATCCACAAAGAGCATCTAAGGAGCAGAAGGCAGAATTCATGCAAAGATCAGAAACATAGTACATCAGTTTTGAAGAACAGACAGAGGCTACCGACGAGTAGATAAAGGTATTATTCAATCATGGAAGGATGATTACTTATATGTATGAAGCTTTATACAATTTGTTAGCAGCAATAGAATATTTCATATATCATCAGATCAAAGACTTATGTAGTTGCATTCTAATAAGTCCATCACATCTAAAATCCTTTTGTAGAAGGTGGACTTAACCGTTCTTTCCAAATCTCTTAACAGAGTGCACACTTAATAGTGTTGCTAAAGCTTCAAATGAAGTAGATCTTAATAGGTCTCCACTTTAATACTCCTAACAGGGTAGGTCATTAGAAGTGACCAATTGTAAGCCTTAACTGACCCCTTCTTATCTACAGATAGTGAAGTTTTGTGGGTAACAATCCCCACCGCAGTTTTTACTTCCTTAAGAAGAGTTTTCTGCGATATCATATCTTGTGTCATGTGTTATCTATTTTCATGAATGTTTCTATTATGGTTACATACTAAAAATAATGTATGATATGATTACATATGCATAAAGAAAGATGAATAGTTAGATAAGATAAATTACAAACTGATGACTAAGGGTTAATGGGCTAACTAAGAAAAGTTTTAGAGGTACTGATTCACCCCTCCCCTTTGAGTACATCATCTCAATATAATTCCAAAATCATCATCTATGGAAATCTCTTTGTCTTTTCCTTCAACCTTATCCTTCACTTCTTCTTCTTTCACATCCACTTCATCAACCTTTTTCTCTAATTGAGCCAATCTGTCTCAGAGAATTCTATTCTCCACTTCTAGATCATCTAACTCCTTGTCCAACTCTTCATTGGTCACCATTTTAGATTATCCTATTTATTCTTCTTGTTGGAACATTAACCACAAGCCTGATCAACTGTGCTCTGATACCAATCTGATGGAAGTTCTCCAAGGTGTGCTTCCACAATGCTCTAGACAAGACTACTACTTTTCCTAGTCTACTTAGGATCCTAATTCCTCTTTTAGGACCTTAATAGTCTCAACCCTCCAAGCCTAATGCTATCCTAACTTCACTCCAAGAGTTAGTTCTTTTGTGTTTTACCTTGAGGGATTTCCAAAATTGAAATTGCTCTTTGTCTCAATACTCTCTTGGAAGATTCCAAGTACAAACTCTGTAAAACATGCTCACTATTATTTCAAAGTTCATGTAAACCATTAGGACATCCATTTTTCATCCTCTCCATCCCATTTTAATGGGTCTTCAAACTCAAAATAGTCAAGTTCCAAATTTGTATTGTTCTGGTCCTATTAGGCCTAATTGCCTATTAGCCCTATCCAAAGGGTTTTTCTAGATTCTTACTACAAATTCCCAAATAACATCACAAAATATTTGTATATATGGATACCCTTTTCCAAAACCTTGAACATTTTTTAGGTTTTAGTTCCCTAGGTCATCTGTACAGTACTGTCCTAAAATGTAGGTCAATTAGGGCTATTTTTGTGCAATGACTATAATCCATTGATTTCTATCTATAAATATATCCAGATGGATTGGTAAGGATCTCAAATCATATATAGGGTTCTATTATACCCTAAGGCTTCTAAAACTACCCTTTTTTTTCTTCTTCCAAACATACCCTTGCAATGACATTCAAACTTAACACTGTCATACCCCTAGCCGGACATACATTGCTCGCCTAGGGATTAACTTTAAAACTAGCTATCTTAACTTCCTAAAATCCTCCTTTCATATACACACTATAAAGAGGCTTGCCTAATATTTTCATACAGCCTTTTTATTTTTTCACGGTTGGATTCTATGGGCAGCCATGAAACTAAAAACTACCTAAACTGGACCAGTAAACACTCTAAATATTAACAAATTTCCTAAGACTATCAAATCAAGTATAATCTACTTTCTCACTGAATTAAAATGTCTTGTATCTAACCTTACTTCATGAATTCATTACTAGATCAAGCCTTTCAATCCATTAACACACCATTAGTATTCAAACAAGTCGAATGTACTATAAAACCAGAACACATAGTTCTATTGTTATTCGAATACTTTATTACATTCATCCTCCATTGGGAAATGAATCTTGGAGTATCTTACGATGCCTCCTCCATGTTTCTAGGCCACTAGCATTGATTTCCCTTCTCCATTTCGAAAGGATTCAAAAAGTTGTCTATGTTGCATGCAACATTTGCAATATTGCAAAATGTTGTCATGACAACGTTTAACATCTTTTGCATTAATGCTCATAACTAACTTTTAGGACCTATAACCTCCTTTAATCGATGAATAGACATCAACAAGGCTATTTTAGGAAATTTCCTCATCCCACCTAAGTATAGGACTCATTAAGACTCATTTTCCCATTCTAGACCTAACAAACATAAAAACAAGAAATTAACAAGACTAGATTGGATTTTAGTACTAACTACTAATCCATCTAACCACACACCTTGAAAGACCTTCTAAGGTCAAAAGTAAAATCACCAACCTAAGAGTGGATATTTTTCCTAGGTGCTCCTGCACCATAACATCTTTTCTATTTCACCATACAGGAAAATGTCTGAACTAATTCATCAATGTTTTGGCTCCCTCTAGCATAGGAGTTCCAACTCATGTTGTGGTATGCATTTTATTTTTAGTCCTTTTATTTTTTATTTTTTAGTATTTCGTGTTTATAACATTTATTTTGTATTATTTATTTTTTCTGTTATAGGACCCTTCACTACTTCCCATCCTTCCTCTACCTCGTCATTTTTCTAGGAGTCCCTCTCACCCATGACGGAGCCCATTTTGTTTACCATTCAGCCCGAGCATAGGAGAAAGAGATGTGGTAATCAATAATTCAATTGTCAAAAAATTACAGCCCAATATTTATTTATTTTGATATTATTTTGAGATAAGATATATGGCTTAGCATTTGAATTGTTCTTGTGCAGAGACTTAGGGACCGAAGTGCTGCTATGAAGAACCTCAATTTTGATGATCCACCACAGTCCTTGATATATCGAGACATTGTATAGATCTAGTTGTATATATATGTATGTATGTATGTATATATATATATATATATGTATATATATATATGTATAATATATGTATGTATATGTATATATATTATATATATACACATACATATCTATATATATATACATATACATATATATATAATACATATATATATATATATGTATATATATATGTATATATATGTATATATATATGTATATATATGTATGTATATATATACATATATATACATATATATGTATATATATGTATATATATACATATATATACATATGT
>MU227971.1:2062346-2077812 GCA_018584345.1 Thuja plicata | reverse complement strand
TATATACATATATATACATATATATGTATATATATGTATATATATATACATATGTATATATATGTATATATATACATATATATATATACATATATATGTATATATATATGTATATATATATATATATACATATACATATATATGTATATATATATATATATATATGTATATATATGTATATGTATGTGACATTTATACATTGTATATATCAACCTGGACATAGTTGATGCCACTTTTTTGTAACTCTGTTATGGATTTGGCATGTATGCCATGTACTGATATGTACGCTATTATTATTCATTTTGTTATATATGAAACTTTAAATTTGATCCTTGAATTTGTTGGTTGGATGTTTATGCCTTAAGTGTATTCTTGTTTCACATGACTTACGTATATGCATGTGTGTTTCTTTAAATTAATGTACTTGTTATGCATGTGTGTTTCTTTAAATTAATGTACTTGTTTTTGTACTTCATGTATATGATTCATAACCTAAATTCATGTGTACGACCTACGTGAATGACTTAAGTGAATTCTTGTTTATGCTTCATAATGTATGTACTACATATTCGCTCCAAGACATAAGCAATTTTATGATTTAAGTGAAGTAACTTCAAACATATAATGTTCCTTGGGTACACCTGGGAAGTTATAGGGGTATTCGGTGCAGGGAACCCAAGAAACACCAGGCATGGATAGGAGTATTCATGGGTTCATCTTCACATATTTTTAATAATGGTCAGATCCTAGAGATCAACCATTCATTTTGATTAGATTGGTCTCATCGTAAAGTCAATCCATCTAAGGTGTCTTTATAAACCTATGGTTGATTAGACTCATGACCTATGATATGATAAGTAGGTTTGATGTTTTTTGTCCAATAAAGGTCCTACTATAGGATTTAAGGTTCTTATAAGTCCTTTGAATAGGTCTAGAGGTCCCAATAGCAACATTCTGCAACATTGTCAAAAGTTCCACAAATGTTATCGAGCAAATTTTTCATTATTGTTGTTTCAAACCATTCATTGTAGGATCAAACCATCAGCTCCATCAACTCCTATTGGATAGGTAAACACTAGGGGAGACTGTTTTTGCACGTGAAGAATCAAGAACATTCTAGAGGAAGTCAGACCCAAGTGTTCCGAATGTGCACTAAACCAAACTGGGCAGTAATTTTTGGAGAGCCATACCTCAGACCTCATGAGAGATATCAAAGATCTATGAAATGAAAAAGGACCATCTTGGGAAGGTCTACGAGCATGTGCCTGAGTTCTGGGAGATTCCACTCTGATTCCATTTAGCAACCCGATCTCGGTTGGTGCAAAAATTTGCATTGTTTCTCAGTTGAAAGTTGCTCAATGGTGCATCTTTCAAACCTTTCATCGTGGGACCAAACCATCAGCTCCATCATCTTTATTTGGCTGGGTAAACTCTAGGGGAGACATTTTTTTTGCTTGCAAAGCATCAAGAACATTCCGGCACAAAGTTAGACTGAAGTGTTCCCAAGGTGCACTAAGCCAAATTGGGCAGCAACTTCTGGAGAGCCATATCTCGGACCTTGTGAGAGATATCAGAGATATGTGAAGTGCACAAATACTATCTTGGGAAGGCCTACAAATACGTGGCTCATTTATAGAAAATTCTACTCAGATTCCATTTGGCTACCCGATCTCGGTTGGTGCATAAAGTTGCATTGTTGCTCAGTTGAAAGTTGCTCAATGGTGCATATTTCAAAAATTTTATCATGGGAAAAAACCATCAGCTCCATCAGCTCTAGGTGGCTAGGTAAATGCTAGGGGAGACCTTTTTTTTCTTGTAAAGCATCAAGAACGTTCCGGTGCAAGTCGGACCAAAGTGTTCCCAAGGTGAACTAAGCCAAATTGGGTAGCAATTTTTGGAGAGCCATATCTCGGACCTCATGAGAGATATCAAAGATCTATGAAGTGAAAAAGGACCATATTGTGAAGGCCTACTAGCACATGGCTCAGTTCTGGGAGATTCCACTCAGATTCTATTTGGCGACCCGATCTCGGTTGGTATAAAAAGTTGAATTGTTGCTCAGTTGAAATTTGATCAATGGTGCATCTATCAAATTATTCATCATGGGACCAAACCGTCAGCTCCATCAGCTCCAAGTGGCCAATTAAATGCTTGGGGAGACCCTTTTCCTCTTGTGAAGCATCAAGAATGTTCTAGCGCAAGTCAGACCAAATTGTTCCAAAGGTTCTCTAAGACAAATTGGGCAGTGATTTTTAGAGATCCATATCTCAGAACTTGTGATAGAAATCAGAGATATTTGAAGTACACAAGGACCATATTGGGAGTTCCTACAAGCACATAGCTCAGTTCTGGGAGATTCTACTCGGATTCCATTTGGCGACCCAATCTTGGTTGGTGCAAAAAGTTGCATTATTGCTCAGTTGAAAGTTGCTCAATGGTGCATCTTTCAAACTATTCATCATGGGACCAAACCGCTAGCTCCATCAACTCCAGTTGGTCAGGTAAACAGTAGGGGAGACATTTTTTTTCTTGTGAAGCATCAAGAACATTCTGGCACAAGTCATACCAAAGTGTCCCAAGGTGCACTAAGCCAAATTGGGTAGTGATTTTTGGAGAGTGATATCTCAGACCTCGTGAGAGATATCAGAGATCTGTGAAGTCCACAAGGACTATGTTGAGAAGACCTACAAGTATGTAGCTCATTTCTGGAATATTACACTCAAATTCCATTTGGTGACCCGATCTCGCTTGGTACAAAAAGATGTTGCATTGTTTCCCAGTTGAAAGTTTCTCAAAGGTGCATCTTTCAAACTATTTTTCATGGGACCAAACTATCAGCTCCATCAGCTCCAGTTCATTGGGTAAACAATAGGGGAGACCTTGTTTCTCTTGCAAAACATCAAGAACTTTCTAGCACAAGTCAGGCCAAAGTGTTTCCAAGGTGCACTAAGCCAAATTGGGCAGCAATAAAAGTAAAACAATTCAAATGTCCACAAAGCATAACATATAACACCATAATTTTAATTGTAGATTATGCCTATTACTTTGGTTCAAAAAAATATTTTCAAGGTAGTTGCTTTGGAAAAGATTAGGTCTATTACACATGAGAACACATGACAAAGATATAAAATAGAAAAGAACATACATACAACACATGAAAAAGGTGTAGTATGAAAATAATACATACATACAATGCATGAAAATGATATAATATGAAAATGAACATACATACATAAATACAATGCATGAAAAAGATACATACATAAATACATAATATGAAAATGAACATACATACATAAATACTACACATGAACCATTATTATAATTTAGAGAAACATGAGATATCGATGGTATGAGCCATTGTTATAATTGTAATGAATCATAATTCACTCATATCCTCTTAGTTAAATGGTACATAGTAAACTATACAAAATGTGGCCTCTCAATGTATTTAAATCAACCCATGGCCACTTTTATATACAATTCTATCTTCTTTCAATATACAAAATGTGGTCTCCAAATATGCATGTAGACCACTTCATAGTCATTTATATTTACAAAAAAGAGAAGTTAGATTGTTTCACAAAATTTATATACAACATTGTCAAAATAATTCTACAATTTTGTAGAATTATTCTTCATGATGTGCCAAAACTAATTGAGCAAACCTTCTAGATCAGCTCTAACCATTAACGTGTCATGTATTTCCTCGTGTTTAGATTCACAAAGTTTCCATAAGTTCTTCTTACAAGGTCTACTAGTATACTTTATCAATTCAATATTTGTTTCAACAAGAAGTTTTGAGTAATGAAAAATATTTCTATGTGTCTCATAGTCCTCAAACAACCACTTCTTGGATTTTTGGATAGGGTACCTGCATTTCATATAAGCATAAATTAATACAAAATTCAACATATAAAGTGTAATAGAATGATGGTAAGAGGTCTCAAAGTCATCAAATAGGAACACATTATATTTTGATAGCATACCTTCTAAGCCATGTCCCTATCACAACAACGGATCCTATTGGGTACTCAATACCCTCTTTGTCAATGACTATAGTTGTCACTTACTTTTTTCCCTCAAACAATGACACAAAAAGTAATCAGTCCATTCTTTATTATTCTCATCTACAACAACTACATATACATGACCTGCAATTTATAGAGGGATAAGTTAAAGACCTAAACACTTAATGACCTAATAAAATTAGTTCAAGTAGGTTCAACAGAGTTCATCTCAAAATGAAGAATAAATATATAAATTACCTTTTTCAACTAGGTCAGATATGTGATCAAAATCTGTTGATACTTCAAATTGGCTCAATTGTAGTGCTCTAGGAAGTTGATATGTATCAAGTGGTTTCAAAGGTGTATAAGACCATTCTTCAACCCACTCTTTTGATTCGCATTCCTCCCACGCAAAATTCATACAAGAAAAGAAAAAACATCCCATTAATCTATTATAAATACCTAGTGATGCTGCATTTGAACTTCTAAATGAGTGCATGTCACTTGATAATGTAAGTGTACAACAATCTAGATAGTTTTCAATGTTAGACTCACCTATCAACCAAAAAAATCTATTAACCATAGATGTTAGAGATGCTCCGACGTGTGCTTGCACAATCACTTACCTAGGACCTCTCTTGTCCTAGCCTTCCCCAGATCCTAAGATAACTTCTAGGACCTCAATAGTATTTTATCTTTAGGACTAATACTATCCTAACTCAAATCCAAGAGTTAGTCTCTTTGTGCTTCACCTTGAGGGATCACTAACATTAAGGTTACTTCAACTCTTCACTCTTCCTTGGATGACTCCAAGTGAAAACTCTTCAAAACATCTTCACCAGTGTTTCAGGGGGTGTATCCATCATTGAAACAAACCATTTTACATTCAAATTACTCCATTTGAATGGGACATCAAGACTTAATCAATCAAGTTCAAGATTGACTATCCTTTTGACCTAATACGCTTAATTTGTCTACTAGCCCTAAACAAGGTGTTTTTCCCTCTTAACTCCCAAAACATAAAAAAGGGCCTAAAAAAAACATCACTTTCAGATACTCTTTATCAAGACCTTTAATATTTTTATGTCTTTGGTACCTAAGTTGTCCGTACAGTAGAATCCTGAAATGTAGGACAAATAGGGCTAATTGGGATAGAATTATGCAGTCCACTAATTTCTACCTAGAAAACTACCTAGATGGATTGGAAAATGCCTAATATCACTTGTAGGTGTCAATAGGACTACTACCTCTCTGAAACCAAACTTGGTTCTAAGCACTCACTCATTCCCTTGCAACTACACATCTAATTCACTTTGTCAAACCACTAATTAAGCACTCAATGCTCACCTAGGACATGACCTTAAAAATAGAAAACTAACTCTTCTTACCTCCAACCTACATATTTACAATGTACAAAGGCTCCCCTACCATATTAATCCATAACCTAATTATTTCAATTGTTGGATTCTATGGGGGAGCCGTAAAACCCAAAACGACACTGTCTACTCCAGCAACTACACAGTTTACATAACAATTTACAAAATCTAAACAAATGAATTCAAAAACATGAAAATACTGAATAGAAAGTACGTAGAATTTTCACTACTATGGAGAACCAACACTAACTCTTGTAAATCAATCCATACAATAACTCGTAAATACAATGCAACTCGACTATCATTGAAATCCAGAACTCAGAGCTTTCATTCACTTTCAAAAATTACATTCCTTTGCTCCACACCTCGGGAAATGGGATCCTTTTTTGTCTTAATATGCCATAACCATGATTATAGGCCATCATGGTAACTACCCATCATGTTTCCTTGAAAGGAATCCAATTTTCCATTTGTTGTCATGCAACATTAAAAGTTGCTAAAATGTTGTTAAGCAACAGTATGACAACATTAGATCTTTTTTGCATAATTGTTACTAAGGTTCTCTACTTGACCTAGAATGGTGTAGAAAGATTATAGGAAGTATTTTAGGCACTATTATACCCTTTCCTAAGCCTTAAATTATTTTATACATATTTAGACCTATTTTCCCACCTTAGGCCTAATCTAGCACTAACAACTAGAAAGAAATAAACATCTAGGTTGGATTGAGCCTAGTCTAATCCACCTAGGAAAACACTTGCAAGACCTTATAAGGTCAAATTAAAACCTAATTACTTGGATAGGTTTAGTACAAGCAAAAATTGTAAAAATACTTATGGATTTACCTAGGTGCTCCTGCACCATCCTCCCCAAATGAAAATACTTCAATCCACCCTTGGATTGAGTAAGTTGGAATCCACTCCCAACTTCTTGAATTTAGTCTGCTTGATCCAAGTGGCCTCTGCATCTTCTTTTCCATACCATTTAATCAAGTTCTCATAATAAGTTTTTTTTCTGGTCTTCTTGTAGGACCTAGAGTCAAGTATCTTTTTTGCCTTCTTAGGTGGAGTAGGGGTCAAGTTCAGGTCTTCTACCTCTTTTTTGACCTTTGTAAGGCTCTAGTCTAGATCTGGTGTTGGTCCTTTGTACAAGATGAAATCTTCCACATTGAACACAAGAGATAAAGCATTGTCTACTGGTAGCTCCACTTTATATGCATTAGTGCCATATTTGACCAAAATGGTACATGGGCCAATTATTCTTATCTATAGCTTATGAGGCACTCCTTTCTGCAATCTTTCCTTGTTTAGATGGACCATTACTAGATCCTCAACTTGGAATTTGACATCCCTTTTTCTTTCATCCACCTTGGTATTTATCTTCTCTGTATTCTTAGTTAATGTTTTTCTTACTATCTCATGCACTTCTTTCATTAAATATTCAAAATATTTTGCATAGCCACTTCCCTTAGCTCCATCTTTCAACTTCCTGAGTTCAAATCCTCTTGGATAAAATCCATAGACTATTTCAAAGGGGATTCTCCCTGTGGTTCTTTTGATAGTATCACTATAGGCATACTTTGCCTATCCAATGAGTGGGTCCCATGCTTGACCATACTCCTTAGTTAAGCATATTAGGAGGTTACCTAGACTCCTATTAACTACCTCTATTTTTCTGTCAGTATGAGCAGGATATGCAGACCCAAAAGACAAATTTGTTCCTAGCTTTTACCATAGGGTCTTCCAAAAATGGCTCATGAACTTTTAATCTTTGTATGACACTATGCTCAATGGTAACCCATGAATTCTGATTACCTCTTTGAAGAATAGGTGAGGTATTTGACTTACATCATGGACTATTTTTTAGGGTACAAAATGTGCCATTTTACTAAATCTATCCACAATAACATAGATGTTATCCATTCCCTATTTTTTCTTTGGTAATCCTACCACAAAATACATGCTTAAACACTCCCATGGTCTACTTGGGATGGGAATAGTATGGTAAAGTCCTGCACTAAACGATGTACCCTTTTCTTTCTGACATACAACACAAATTTCCATATACTTCCTCATGTCCAAGTTCATTTTAGGCCAAATGTAAAACCTATGCACTAACTCTTAGGTCTTATTAACACCAAAATTCCCACTAAGTAAACCATTGTGCTTCTCTTGTATTAGATTTTCTCTAATTTACCCTTTAGGGGACACATAATTGACTTCTCTTAAATAATAGATCACTTTGCAAAGTATATTCAGAGAATTCACTATGAAAATTCCTTATAGATGACATACCTTATAGATGTTTGGAAAGTATTCATCTTTTTCATATAGGTCTTTGAATCTCTCAATACCCATGCTTTGCAGGTGTATCTCTTGTATAGTCAGGGCTCTTCTACTTAAGACATCTGCTACCTTATTTTGTAGTCCCTTCTTGTGATTGATGTTGAAAGTGTAGGCCTTTAGATATTCTACCCACTTCATATTTTTATGACTAAGCTTGTCTTATGAATTTAGGAAACTTAGTGCCTGATTGTCTTAATAGACCACAAACTCTTTTGGAAGTAAGTAGTGCCTCCATTTCCTTAGGGATTGGACTAGAGAATATATATCTAGGTCATAATAAGATTACTTCTTCTCGACATCACTTAGCTTTTCACTGTTGAAAGCCACTGGTATTCCCTCTTGGATCAAGACTACACCAATGGCCACATTACTAGCATCACAATCAAATGTGAATAACTTCTCAAAGCTTGGTAAAGTTAAGATTGGTTGAATGACAATATTTTTCTATAGTAGTTCAAATCCATGGTTAGATTTCTCATTCCAAACTGATTTTTTTTTCATCCCTCCTTTGATAGTATCTAACATAGGGGAAGAAATAGCACTGAATTACTTAATAAACTTTCTATAGTATTAGGCTAAACCATGAAAACTTCCCACCTCTATTGTAGTCCTTGGAGTAGGACAGTTGAGAATGGCTTCCACTTTAGTTGGATCCATCTTTATATTGCCTTGAGACAATAGAAAAAAAAGGTACACTAGCTCATGCTTCATGAATTTACATTTCTCCAATTTTATCATTAACTTGTCCTCATGTAGCTTCTTGAAAATAATCTGCAGATGTCTTATAATGTCTTCCTTGATCTTTCTATATATTATTATATCATCTAGATATACTACCACAAATTTTCCAATGTAGTCTTTAAGAAATTCATTCATGAGCCTCATGAATGTAGATGGGGATTTAGATAGCCCAAATGGCATCACAATCCTTTCATACAAACTTTCTATGGTTTTGAAGGTTGTCTTCCATTCATCTCCCTCATTGACTCTAATTTGGTGGTATCCACTCTTAAAGTTAATCTTGGTGAAAAAATTGGCTTCTACTAGATAGTCCATTAGGTCTTCTATCATAGGGATAGGGAACCTATACCTAATGGTTATCTTGTTTATTTCTCTTGAGTCAGTACATAGCCTCCAAGTTCCTCCCATTTTAGGTGCTAAGACAATGGGTACAACACAAGGACTAACACTTTTCCTAATGAGACCTTGGCTTAGGAGTTCTTGAATTTTCTTTTTAATTTCCTCATTTTGTTGAGGATTCATTTTATACGCAGCCTTCTTAGGAAGGGTAGCTCCTAGGATAAAGTTAATTTTGTGACTAAAAACTCTCTTAGGGGGTAGGTTTTATTATTTTCCATCACTTACAATGCCTTCATACCCTTGCAACATATCCTACACTTCCTTAGGCAACTCTATCTTCTTGACTGTCTTACCTGCACTTTCTTCCTTTGGCTTCAACACAAGTGAAAATCCTACTCTATCTCCTTCTTCCAAGGCTTATATAAAATCCTTTTCACTAACCATAATAACATTGGGGCTTGATGAATTCATCTCTCCATCCTCTAATAGTTGTTTTATGTTGTAAGTCACATTGTCTTTCTTGAAAGAATAATAATATTTTGCTCCATCATGCATGGCCTCTCGGTAAAATTGTCATGGCCTACCAAGGAGTAGGTGACATGACTCCATAGGTAGGACATCACAAAACACCTTGTCTTTTTATCTCCTAATAGAAAATTCCACCCAAGCTTGTTCATTGACAAGGAAATGTTGTCCTTTGTTCAACCAAGTGACCTTGTATGGGTTGGTATGGGGTATTCTCTTCATCTTCAATTTTTTTACTGCCTCCTCTGACACTATGTTGTCAATAGACCCTAAGTCTATGATGAATCTACAAAATTTGTCCATCATCTTGCATTTCACTCTAAACAGTGACCTTCTTTGGCTTGGTTCCTCTTTTAATGGATCCTTGATTAATGTTCTTCTCATCATCAATTTCTCTCCTTCTTCTCAGTCTAGGGGTACCTTAGGGTGTTTTCTTCCACCACTAGATTCCTCTTGGACATAGTTTACCCTCTTGTCACTTCCAGGATAAGTATAACCTTTCTCTAGACATCTGTATGCAAGGTGTCCCATTTGGTTGTAGTGGTAACACTTCATTTTGGATTGTAATGAAATTTTGGATTGTAGACCTTGGTTTTTTTAATTCTGTATGGATGCTTGTGACTATATTTTTGTAATCTACATTGTTTTCTTACTCCTGTACAGTTATATACGGATTGGAAGAGAATATCACACCCCATCAAGGTGAATTAATTTCAATCAACTTTCATATCAAATTGGTAGTTTTATTTCGAGTTCATTTAGTGTAAAGTTACAGAGTTTTGTAAGTCAGTGGTTTGCAAGTAACCTTCCAGTATTGCAGAGTTAGAAATGGCTCTAACCTAAGAACCCACCAGTGGAATTGACTGAAACCATGTAGGAAGTAGGGTTAGAGTCTGTAAATAGGGTTTTTGCTTTCATTTTTGTGTTTTCAATGAGGTTTCAAGACCAAGTTTGAAGCCCTATGGCAGACTGTTAGGAACAGGTGAGCCACGATAGTGATAAGAAGGATTTCACACAAGCACCCATGATCTTGTGGAAAGGACTTAGAGGTATTTTCCAAATCCCTAAATAGTCTCCTTGAATATTCAAAAGGTTTTGGATGGAGAAACGAAGGTTGAAGGTCAATTTGACAATTGTTTGTGTTGACTGGTCCAGAGGCCTAAATAATAGGTTAAAAACTAGGGCCTAATGGATACTAGGGTTGTGGGTGCATCAAGAAGCCAGGGTTTTGGATTCTACTAGGGATGATAGACACCTTGAATATTTTCAAGGTCTTCTATGGATTTTTTTCGGAGTTTTGGGAGTACTAGCCCAAAAATAGTGAATTTTGACCTACTAGGAAATAGGGCAATTAGGGCTCCTAGTGAATTTGATACCAACTGGATTGGTAAGGTATCTAGAAGTATTGGAAAGGGTTTAGAATGACTTTGAATGGGAAAAGGACATAGAAAAGGGTCTATGGGATATATGGGAAGATCCTAAGCTAGAGTTTTGGTATTATAAGAGGAAATATAGTGAATAAATCTAAGGTAATTGAAGACCTAGTTGGACTAGTTGAGACTAGAAGTATTGGATTCTTCAAAAAATAAACTATACCTTGGAGGAGAAGTTGATACTAAGGATCTTGGATATCCATAGTGAAGAAGAACAAAAGAAGAGCTAGCCATTGAATGGTTAGGAGATATTTGGAGTACTATGGGGAGAAGAAAACACTAGAGTCCTAAACCCTCTGCATCAGAGTGGTATCAGAGCTAACATTTCTTGAAGTCTGGTGTATGTCTAAAGGAGAAGTAGGCCAAGAGGTTGAAAGAATTCCTCCTAAGGAAATGAGGAGGGATTCCATTGTGGAATTGGTTTAGGGCCTCTTGGAGAAGGCTAATGTGATAGAACCAAGGAGCAAGAAAAAAGTTACTGAATGGGGAGAGGAGAGTGATGGAGATAATGAAAGTTAGTCATAAGAGTCATCTAATAAAGGCAAGGAACCAGAGTTGGATAAAGACCAAAAGGTATTATTGGATGCCTTCAAGTCCATTAACAAGGACAATATGGAATACATACCTTAATACTGTAGTAGTTTTAAGGGCGAGGAGTTACTGGATTGGCTAGAGGCCATAGACAATCAGTTTGACTACAAGGAGCTATCAGACGAGAAAAGAGTTAGATATGCAAAGGCAAGACTCAAGGGATCTGCATTGGTGTGGTGGAACATGATGCAGGATGAGAGGGTAACCAGTGGAAAGAAGAAGATAGTTTCTTGGGAGAGAATGAAAATCAAATTGAGGGCACAATTCTTGCCTACTGATTATGAATTCCAAATGTACCAAAAGTTGCAGAACTTTACACAAAATGAGATGACAGTAAGTGCTTACACCGAGGAGTTCCATAAGTTGAGCCTAAGGGATAGAAGACAAGAAGAAGAAATGGATAAGGTAGTAAGGTACCTCAATGGGTTGAGACAAGGGATTCAAGATGAGATTAACATGATGGCTCCTGACAGTATGCACAAGTGCTTTCAGTTAGCATTAAGAGCAGAGGATAAAGCTAGGAGAAGGAATGACTTCCATCAAAGAGGAAGACGTGGTAACAATAATAGAGGTTTTAGAGGTTGGGGTAACTTTGGTAGAGGACAAAGCCCTAATAAGAATGAAGATAATCAAGCTATGGATAATAGTGGGGGTAATAAGTTTAGAGGATCTTTTTAGAGAGGTGGATACAGAGGAAGAGGACCACTAAGAGGTAGGTTTCAGTCAAAACTAATTTAGTCTTTACTGGTAGATGTTATAACTACAACTAAGTGGGTCACACAATGGGTAGATGTTCTAAAAAGCCTTCCTCATCTTCAATGGGGGATAGAATAAATTAGTTGGTGCAAGAGGATGACACACAAAGTGTTACTTCTCCCATTTCTAAGATATGGCCATTTTTGGATGGAGAGAATCTAATGCTAAGAAGAACTTTGTTGAAGGTACCTAATAGTATAGAGCCACCTCAAAGAAAGAATTTGTTTGAGACAAATTTTAGGGCTCATGGGAATATTTGCAAAGTGATAGTGGACTTTGGATCCACTAAGAATATAGTATCCATAGAGATGGTAGACAAACTAAAACTTAGGAGAATACCTCATACCACTCCCTATAAAGTTTCATGGTTGAACAAGGGACAACAAATAGTGGTGGATGAGAAAAATATGGTTGAGTTTGAGATAGGATAGTATAAGGAGAAGGTCCTATGTAACATACTAACTATGTATGCATGTCATCTTCTTTTAGGACATCCATGGTAGTATGATGTCAAGGCTATCCATGATGGAGAAAAGAAAAACTATGTTATCACCAAGCTAGGGAAGAAGTTTCGAATTGACCCATTACAAGAACCTAATGAAGAGAAGCATGTGGGAACCAGTGTGATGTTATTGAGTGGGAAGGAGTTTCTAAAATCTATGAAGAAGGAGAAAGGAATATGTTGTGCAGTAATAGTGAAGCCAAAGGAGGAGACCAAAGAAAAAATCAACATGCAACCAGAGATACAAGCATTGTTGGAAACATATCATGACATAGTTGATAATGGTTTTCCAAGTGCACTACCACCTATGAGGGATGTGATTCATCAGATAGACCTCATTCCTGGAGAAAATTTGCCAAACAAGGAAGCATATAAAATGACACCAAGTCAAAATGTAGAGATAGGAAATTAGATTCAATATTTATTGGGTAAAGGTTTGATAAGGAAGAGTTTGATCCCATGTGTAGTACCTAATATACTCACACAGAAGAAGGATGGTAAGTGGAGGATGTTTATGGACTCTAGGGAAATAAAAAAGATCACAATCAGGTATAGATTCCCAATTCCCTGAATAGAAGATTAGATGGACAATTTGGGAGGATCTTGTTACTTTTCTAAGGTGGAATTGGAGTCATGGTACCATAAAATGAGAGTGAGGCTTGGTGATGATTGGAAGACAACCTTCAAGACAAATGAAGGTTTGTATGAATGGCTTGTAATGCAATTTGGCCTAACAAATGCACCTAGCACATTCATGAGGCTCATGAATGAAGTGCTAGTATATTTCATTGGTAAGTTTGTAATAGTTCACCTTGATGATATTTTGATCTTTAGAATGTCCATCAAGGAGAACATGAAGGATTTGGAGGTGGTCTTAAGAAGGATACATCAAGACAAGTTGATGATCAATCAAGAAAAGTGCGAGTTTCTAAAAATTGAACTAGTTTATCTTGGTTTGTTGTTGCTGATGGATGCATGATGATGGATCTTGATAAAGTCAAGTCCATATTGGAATGGCCTACACCTAGGTCCATAGGGGATGTTAGGAGTTTTCATGGATTGGCCTCCTACTATAGGAAACTTGTGAGGAATTTTAGTCATGTATGTGCCCCTATCCTTAACACCATAAAAGGTGGAATCAAATGCCAGTTTAAATGGACTATAGCAGCAGAAAAAGGGTTTGAAATGTTGAAAAAGAGGATTACAGAACTACATACTCTTAGGTTCCCTAATTTCAATCATCTATTTGTGGTGGAGTGTGAGGCTAGCAAGCTAGCCATTGGAGCAGTGCTAAGCCAAAAGGGACACCCTGTAGCATTCTTCTCAGAGAAGTTGAATGAGGCTAAACAAAAGTACTCCACATATGATTTGGATTTTTATGCTATGGTACAAGACCTTAAAAAGTGGAGACATTATCTCCTACCAAGATAATTTGTGGTCTACACTGATAACCATGCCTTATGTTTCTTGAATGGGCAAGAAAAACCTAATCAAAGGCACTTGAAGTGGGTAGAATCATTACAAGCTTATACATTTTTCATAAAGCATAAAAAAGTGGTTAGTAACAAGGTTGAAAATGCTCTTAGCATAAGAGTCTTAACCATACAGGAGATACAATTGCAAAGTGTAGGGATGGAAGACTTGAAAGACCTCTACAAAGAGGACAAAGATTTTAAATATGCCTATGAAGCATGTGTGAAGTTCCAACAAGGGTTTAAAGTGGAGTTTACTAAATTTGTGTTGCAGGAGGGTCTGTTGTTTAATGGACACCTCGTGTGTATACCTCAGTGTTGAATGAGGGACAACATAGAGAAGGAGAAACACCAAGGAAGCTTGGGAAGCCACTTTGGAGTGAATAAAACACTTGAGAAAGTGAATAGGCATTATTATTGGCCTAATTTGCAGTCAGATGTTAGGATATTTGTAGAGCAGTACCAGACTTGTCATAGGGAAAAAAGGATAAATCAGAAACAGTGGGTTGTAGCAACCTCTAGCCATACCCAAAAGGCCTTGGGAATGCCTAAGCATGGAATTTGTTTTCGGGTTACCAAAGACAAGCAGGGGTCATGAAAATGTGTTTGTTTTGGTGGACCATTTTAGAAAAATGGAAAACTTCATTCCATGTAATAAAACCAATGATGCTTCACAAATTCTAGGTCTATTCTTTAGGGACATTGTAAGGATCCATGGATTTCCACTGAATATAGTAAGTGTGAGAGATAGTAATTTTGTGGGTCACTTTTGGAGGACCCTATGGAAGATGCTTGGCACAAATTTGTCTTTCTCTTTAGCCTACCATCCACAGTCAGATGGACAAACAGAGGTAGTGAGTAGGTCACTTTGAAACTTGATAAGATGCTTGACTAAGCAACATGGATAGTCATGGGATCATATCATAGGGCAGGCAGAATTTGCCTATAATGACTACATTAATAGGAGTACTGGTAAAAGCCCCTTTGAAATAGTTTATGGGGTCAATCCTAGAGGGATATTAGATTTTAGGGATCTCATTTTGAAGGAGAAAAGGAGTGCTTAAGGGGATTCATTTGTAGAACAGATGAAGGAGATTCATGATCAAGTCAACAAGATGTTGTCATTGAGGTTTGCACCCTTGCTGAAAGCTTCTCTAACAACAACCTAGTGAAACATGGAATCAACCTCCAAGCTATGGGACTTGAACTACGAGGTTGAATCTCTGGAGAAGGCCGACTTCCTCTACTCTCAGGATGCACCTAAAACTATCTCTTGCAAGGAAAAGGGAGAAGGAGATGCAGAAAACCAAATTACTTGAAAAGGGAAAGGTGATACACCAAGATAGGGCCTACTTTCTTCTTCCTTGAAACTACAC
>MU227971.1:2026061-2044424 GCA_018584345.1 Thuja plicata | reverse complement strand
TACAGACAAGCAGAAAAGAGACAAGGTTGACACAATTCAACAAATTGATCCAAAAGTTGAAGCTCTGCATATTACTTCTCACAGTGAGTTACAGACTCATACAAAAATATACCAAGGACAAAGAAATTTCACAGAGCATCTTTCTGCATAAAAATGAACTCCTGGGTTACAAAATCTCTTATCTCTGTCAAGAACTCAGAAAAGTTACAGGACAGAAGGGACAAAAGAAGAAGAACCGAACCTTGCAAATGCAACTTTTCTACTATATATAGGGCTATGACCATCTTGGAATCCCTTAGGATGAAACAAGCTTTGGATGATCATGGGAAACCCTAACCCTAAAACACAGGAGAGAGGAAAAGAGAGAGAGAAGGTGGTCAAGAATGACCGAGTCAAATAGATATTCATGGATATTTTCGTGCTCCTCCTCGATCTGGCAACTGGAAATCAGATTTGGTAGATGGTGGATAGCAGCATTTACGTTCACTCTGAATTGCCATGCACACCTGTTCACCTATTTTTCTCTGTAATAACTGTCTCTCTTGTCTGTGAACAGTGCATAGCCAAGTGTTCATCTTCTCATTGCCCAGGACTTCTTCTCCTCCCTCGTGGCACTTCTGGAAACTTAGTCATATCTCTGTTCTTCTCTGCAACACGTTGAATCTCTTCCTGTTCACCGACATTGAAACAAATCTACTCAAATATTGGCAGACTGCTCTATGCATGATTCTCTGCAATTGGAAACCCTCTGAGAAATTGAGAAAAACATCCCTAAGTTTTGACGACCTCATCTGCATCATAATCGCACAATCGTAGGAAATGCTTTCCTCCCTCTGAATTTTGGGCGAGTACGCGATGAGCTCTTTATTCATTACTTTTTCTGTGATCGCGCACTCGCGAGCAGTTATCACTTTGTCTTACCTTCTGTGCGAGTAGGCGACAAGCTCTTATCTTTCATCCATCGCTCAGTCGCGAGCCACTTCCTCTGTTCTTCATTTTATATGCGAGTAGGCGACAGCATCCGTTCTCCCTTTAGTCACGCATTCGCCAGCCACTTTTTCTTTATGCTATTTGCTCGGCGAGCGAGTGACGAGCTCTTTTCTCTTGTTAATCGCTCAGTCGCGAGCTGAAAACTCTTTACCTTTATGGAACGGCAATTGGGCGACATCTTCTGTTTTACTTCATCGCACACTCGCAGCTTGATCTTTGTTCATCCTCAGTGCTTGGCGACCGCACGACTACTCTTCTTCTCCAGCTTGTCGTAGACCCGCTAGCCTTTTTTTTGACTTGAGCCAGACGCCGCGACTGCGCGATGCATCATTAAAATGACTCATCGCACACCCGCGCACAGAGAAAAACAACATGAGAGTAGGTCGCGACTGCGCAATTAGACATTGTAACACTGAACCCGCTCAGTCGCACAACTTGAATGACCTATGACTGAGCCTTTTGAATTTTTCAAACAGCGCCTAAGTCCCCTTGAATCCTTCTGGCAACATTGCGACAATCCCTTGGCGCTAAGTCAGGAGTACTTTATTTGTAGGGTAATTTAATCACCAGACTTAGCGACCACCGTTAGATCATCTGCTCCTTACATCAGACGGTTGGCATTTAATCATTTGAAAACTGAGTATACCCTTAAATTATCCAGTGATCCTGCGACTGAAGAGAAAGAACACTTAGTCTCAAAGTCACGTGACCCATTTCTTTCGTCTGGCGATCACCCGACTGGGGACCCACATCCACCTGATATATGCCACCTGTCACACAGCCAATGGTCCATCTGTTTGCATTGGGGAAAGCTGAGTCATCGTGCTGTTCTAGCGACAAGGCGACTGAGTAAATTTTTTAACATCAAACAGCTAGTCGCGGGGTCGGGAATGTTATCTCCTAACTGCCCTTTAATCACGAGACCACGTGATTGAAGAAAAATTAACTGTTTGTCACGGCTGGATCAAGCAATCATGCGACATGAAGTAGAAATTCTTCATGCGATCAAGCGACTTAGGGTGGGCCCCATTCTTTATGTGACTTGTAACATAGATCTGGCGACCATGCGACCAAAGAGCAAACGCTAAGTCGGAAGACGCAGAGGGAATATTCTAAGACGTTAAGAGATTACGCGACAAAGCAAAAAGCAAAGTCGGGAGATAAAAAGGAATATTCGCTGGGCTGAAGCGATCAAGCGACTTAGAAATAAAGCACATGCTCTAAGTGATTGGAAAAAGTAACTTCGAAAAATAATGTGCCAAGGCTTAGGGTTTATTATCTCATTTGCATGAAGGACTTAGGGTTTACAGGGGCTCTGAGGGTTTAGACATGAAGCCTGGAAAACATGACAGAGAAATGCCAGACAGGGCAGATCAGGCCAAATTGCACAAAAATGGAAAATTTGGGTAACAAGATGAATTAGGTGCATTTATCCACACCATTTCAATTGGTGTATGTTGAACATTTTCATTCGCTGAATTAGGTGTATTTGTCACATTAACATTAACATTTTCATTTTCATCACTTACATTTCATGCATTTGATAATGTACCTTGTCGTATTCTCCTCATGCGATCCCTTTCTCTTTCCTTTTTTGTCTCTCGTTGTTCAATTGTTCCTCTTTTGTTCTTTCCCATTGTTCATATTGAATGGACCCTATGAATAATATCATGAACATAAAATAACATAACATAAAATCCAAAAAATAAGAAAAAATCAACCATTTTCTTGAAATGTGAACTTACAATGATAAAATAACTTCAAAAACACCAATAAACAATACAATTCAATCATTGCAAAGAAAAAAGATGCAAAAAAGTGCAGACTTGTGTGTTACTAGTGTAAAACAATAGAAAAGTAGTACTGGGACCTCGGGACAACTTGCAATGATTGTTTTTAGACCATTGAAGAAAGCAACCTTCCTAATTTAACAAAACCTGATCGGGTTATGAGAGCATAAAGGCTCAATGTTCCTAATTCCTTAGAACAAGATTAGATTCTAAAAAAATAATAAAAAAGGAGGGGAGAGAGAGAGAGAGAGAGAGAGAGAGAGAGAGAGAGAGAGAGAGAGAGAGAGAGAGAGAGCATAATTTTATTCTCGAGAACCCGATTGGGTTATGTAAGAGTTGAAAAAGTATTTTTTTCTTTTCAAAAAGAAATCGAGTTATTTGTAATTTAGAAACCCGATCAGGTTATGGCTTGAGAAGAGGCTTGGAAAATGACCCAAAGGCTTAGAGGCTCATTTTTTGTCCATTTTGTTCTTTTATATATATTTTCATCATGTAAGATGATTCTCATTTTTATCTTTGTCAAGTTTGGAATTTGTTAATAGGGTAGCTCTATAATTTTCACCATAATCTCATACCTCTTCTTATCTTTCTAACCACATAAATTTTTCTATTTTTGGACAACATTAGCATAGTAAACTTTAATTTTCTTTACCATTGTCTTGAGAGTCCTCACAGACATATGTCTACTTTTTTTTTAATAATTTTTGATATACTTAACGAAAATAAATTACATATTATTGTTCTAAACTTTATTATATACACTTTAAAAAAAAAATTTCATTTTCAATTATTTTGATGCAAGTTATGCCCAGTGCATGAACAGGTACCAAATTTTCAGGATGAGGTCATTTTAAAAAATTACAGAGAAAAAATTACTCATCAGAAAATTACAAAAAAATACACAACTTCTAGATCTCTCATTTACCTATCATACTACAAAAGGGATATTAAAAATACATAATATAACTATGTCTTTTGTATAGCACACAGAAACAACTATGTTATGTTTTTTTTTGAAAAAATTAGGAATAGGTTTTGGTGAACACAAGGTTTGACCCTCTTAATCTTATCAGTTTTTTATAAAAATTAGTATTTTAGAAACTAGATTACGAGTAACACAATTTTTTATTATTTACACAACTTCTTATTTTTAGTGCATGACCCTCAAATGTCTGTTCCAAGTTCAGTTTTACCCGATGTTAGAAAAAATGTGTCCACATATACCCCCTTTTTGGTTCACAACTTGGTACACATACCCATATGTGTGTGTGTGTGTGTGTGTGTGTGTGTGTGTGTGTGTGTGTGTATGTGTATGTGTGTGTGTATACACACACACACACACACACACACACACACACACACACATATATATATCACAACAATTGTGGTTCACCTTTGGAGATATATATGTAAATTGTTAAGAGTTAAGAGAAGTCTTGCCTTATATAACTATATATATGGGATGAGTAGAAGAAAACCTTCAAAACTACAGAAGGACTATATGAATGGCTTGTCATGCTATTTGGCCTATCCAATGCCCCATCAAATTTCATGATGTTCATGAATGAGGTACTTAAAGACTACATTAGAAAGTTTGTAGTGGTGTACTTAGATGATATAATCATCTTTAGTAAAACAAGAGAAGAGCACCTCCAACACTTGGAATTGGTTTTTAAGAAGCTATAGGAGGAGAATTTAATGATCAAATTTAAAAAGTGTGAATTCATCAAGACAGAGTTGGTGTAACTTGGGTTTGTGCTATCATAGGGTAACTTAAAAATGGTTCCAAGCAAGGTTGAGGCCATCATCAACTGCCCTACTTCAAGAAAAAGTACCGAGGTAAGAATTTTTCATGGCCTTGCACAATACTATATGAAATTTATTAAACAAATTAGTGCAATATGTGCTCCTATGTTAGATATAATTAAGGGAGGCATGAAGACTAAGTTTGTTTTGAATGAACAAGCTACCAATGGTTTTGAGCTACTAAATAAGAATATTGCAACACAACCAATTTTGGTTTTTCCAAGGCTTTAAAAGCTATTTACAGTGGAGTGTGATGCTAGCAATGTGGTAATTGGAGTTGTCTTAAGTCAAGAGGGAAGACCAGTGGCTTTCCATTCAGATAAGTTGATTGAAGCTAAGAAGAAGTATTCTTCTTATGAACTAGAGATGTATGCTCTGGTCTAGTGACTGAGAAAAAGGAGGCATTATCTATTTCCAAAGGATTTTATTGTCTATTCAGACAATCAAGCCTTGAGTTTCTTGAACTCACAACACAAATTGAGTCACAAGCATATGAAGTGGGTTGAATACTTGCAAGCATTCACATTCAATATAAAAAACAAGAAGGGTGTGCAAAATAAGGTTGTAGATGCCTTGAGTAGAAGATCCCTTACTGTCTAGGAGATACAACTGCAAATCATGGGGATAGACAACTTCAAAGATCTCTATGGTGAAGATGAGGACATTGCAGACATCTACAAGGTATGTCAAGAGTATAAAAATCACTTTCATAGTCAATAATCTGGGTATACTTTACATTCTAGTCTATTTTTTAAAGGGAGTAAAATATGTGTCCCTAGATGATCTATTAGAGGGAATCTTATACAAGAGAAACACAATGGTGCATTGAGTGGTCATTTTCGGATCAATAAGACACAAGAACTTGTTCGGAGATTTTACTTTTGGCCAAAGATGAATGTTGATATTAGGAAGTATGTTGAGAATTTTATTGTGTGTCAAAAAGCTAAGGCTTCTCTTAACTCTTCTCTAAGAGTCACAACAATTGTTGTTCACCTTGAGGGACAACTATCGCAGTTTTGTTTTAATGCTTTCATTGGCTTTGAAGAGTCCCACAACTAAACTCTTCAAACCAACACCTCCCATACTACAAGGGTCTTGTACACACTTAGGATGTTAATTTTTCATCCACTCAAATCAAATCCCATGGGCCTTTAAGCCCAAGTCAATCAAGTTTCAAATTTTCTCCCAAATTCCCTATTAGGCCTAAAACACCAATTAGCCCCATCCAATGAGTTTTTAAAGAATTTCTCCTAAACCTTCCACACAAAACCCAAAAATAATTTAGGATCCAAATACCCTTTATGGAAACCTAAAATATTTATAAGTTCTAGGGTCCTCAACTTGTCCGTACACCTCTTTCCTAAAATGTAGGGATATTAGGCCTATTTTGACTCCTCACTAGCTCTTTACTGATTTCTATGCAAAAATCAATCCAGATGGATTGTTTGGGCTCTAAAATTGATGGTAGGGATCAATGAAACTCTAAGGACACTAAAACCATTCTTTTTTCATAACTCCCAAGCTCACCCTTGTCTCTACAAACTAATTTAACCCTGCCATACACATAACCAAACTATCCTAGCTCGCCTAGGGCATGGCCTTATAAATAGAAAAACATCTCTCCTGACCTCCTACTTGTATATAAACTATTTAAAGAGGCTCCCCTAAGACATTCATTCAAATTTTTAGGTTTCCCACAGTTGAAATTCATGGGGGAACCATAAAACCAAAATTGGCCCAATTTACACTAGCAAACTACCTAGTTTGAAGATATTTTCCTACAGTTAACAAATCAACTCAAAATTACTAACACTCTAAATGAAAATATCTTATACCTATCCATAATACATGAATAAATATTTGGATCTTATTTTTCAATCCATTAAAATGCCATAAACTTGTAAAGTAGTCGACTGTACACTATTTTTAGAAAAACTTGCTTTCTTGCTCTCCAAAAGTTGCATACCTTCACTCTACCTCGGGAAATGAGCCATAGAGAGTATAAATATACCTTATCCACTATTTTATTCCATTTTCATTCATTTCCCACTCCTATAAAAGAGGGGATCCAATTTTGTCAAGTTGCATGCAATATTTGCAAAAAGTTGCAAATGTTGTCATGACAACTTTTCTCATCTTTTTCATTTATGATGGAAACTAAAAACTCAGGCCTCTAACACATTTAGTTAGATGAAATAACCTCATTAATGAATCATGAAGCATATTTTTCACCCAACATGGGTCTAGGACACAATTTGAACCCATTTCCCAACTTTAGACCAAATTAGGACTAAACTACAAAAAGAAACTAACAAAGACTAAATAGTGAAATTAGCACTAACAATAATTCACCTAGTCACACACTCAACATGACCTTATACAGTCTTAATAAAAGACATGCCCTCTGACTTGGCTAAGGTCAGATACAAGCCAAAACTAACTAGGACTTAGAGGATAGCCTAGGTGCTCCTGCACCATCCTCCCCAAGTGAAAGATTTCAATCCAGCCTTGGATTGAGTAAGTAAGGATCAATGCCAATATTTTTGAACTCTGACTCCTTTATCCATGTTGCATTTGCATCAAGTTTTCCTTGCCAATTCACTAAGTGTTCTTTGTATTCCTTCTTCCTAGTTTTCTTGTAAATTATGGATTCCAGTATGTAGTCTGCCTTTTTGACTGGTGTCGATGGAAAATGAAGTTCTTCCACCTCTTGGATGACTACAGTCAAGCTCTGATCTAGATCAAGGATTGGTCCCTTTTATAGAACCAAGTATGCAATGTTAAAGATAGGTGACAAGCCACTATTCTCTGGTAACTCCACCTTGTAATCACTTTCTCCATACTTGGCCAGTATAGCGCAGGGGCCAATTCTTCTCATCTATAACTTGTGGGGGATTAATTTTTGTAGTCTAAACTTGTTGAGATGTACCATAACTAGATCCCCAACCTTGAACTGAACATCCTATTTTCCTTTATCGACCTTACTCTTGATCTCCTTATTGTTTTCAATCAGTGTCTTCCTGACTATGTCATGAACCTCTTGCATAGCATATGCAAATTACTCTGCATATCCACTCCATTTCATTCCATCCTTTAGTTATCTAAGCTCATAAATGCCTCCAGGGTGCAGGCCATAGATAATTTCAAAATTACTCTAACCAGTAGTCTTGTTCATAGTATCATTATAGGCATATTAAGATGCACCTATGTGTTGGTCCCATGTCTAACCATACTCTTTTGTCAATCATCTTAGGAGGTTCCCAAGACTCCTATTTACTACCTTTGTTTGACCAATAGTCTAAGGATGGTATGTAGATCCAAAGGATAAGTTGGTGCCCTACTTTTGCCATAGATTATTCTAAAAGTGACTCATAAACTTGGTTCCTCTGTCAAACACAATGCTCAAGGATAATCCAGGTATTCTGACTACCTCTTTAAAGAAAAGAGAAGCTATTTGACTGGCATCATTTGTTGTCTTGCATGGCACAAAATGATCCATCTTACTGAATATGTTTACTATCACATAGACACCATCCATTCCCTATCTTGACTTAGGCAACCCAACTACAAATTTCATACTAAAACATTCCCATTCTCTAGTTTATATAGGAATTGGTTGATATAGGCCAGCATTAGATGATGTTCCCTTGGCTTTCTGACACACAATACAATTCTCAACATACTTCCTAATATCAAAATTCATCTTTGGCCAAAAGTAAAATCTCTGAACAAGTTCTTCTGTCTTATTGATCCCAAAATGACCACTCAATGCACCATTGTGTTTCTCTTGTATAATATTCCCTCTAATAGAGCCTCTAGGGACACATAGTTGACTCCCTTTAAACAATAGACCAGACTGTAAAGTATACTCTTAGTATTGACTATGAAAGTGATTTTTATACTCTTGACATACCTTGTAGATGTTTGAAAAGTCTTCATCTTCACCATAGAGATATTTGAAGTTGTCTATCCCCATGCTCTTCAGTAGTATCTCCTAGACAGTAAGGGCTCTTCTACTCAAGGAATCTGCAACCTTGTTCTGCACACCCTTCTTGTGTTTGATATTGAATGTGTATGCTTTCAAGTATTCAACCCACTTCATATGGTTGTGACTCAATTTGTCTTGCGAGTTCAAGAAACTCAAGGATTGATTGTCTAAATAGACAATAAACTCCTTTAGAAATAGATAATGCCTCCATTTTCTTAGTGACTAGACTAGAGCATACATCTCTATCTCATAAGAAGAATACTCCTTCTCAGCTTCACTCAACTTCTCCGAATAGAAAGCCACTGGTATTACCTCCTGACTTAAGAAAACTCCAATTGCCACATTGATGGCATCACACTCCATTGTAAATAGATTTTCAAAGCTTGGAAAAACCAAAATTGGTTGTGTTTCAATATTCTTTTTGAGTAGCTCAAAACCATTTTTAGATTTCTCTTTCGAAACAAACTTAATCTTCATGCCTCCCTTAATTGTATCTAACATATGACGATATATTGCACTAAATTGTTTAATACATTTCCTATAGTATTATGCAAGGCCATGAAAACTTCTTACCTTAGTTCTTGTTCTTTGAGTAGGCCAGTTGATGATGGCCTCAACCTTGCTTGGATCCATTATTAGGTTACCTTGTAATACCACAAACCCAAGGTACACCAACTCTGTCTTGATGAATTCACACTTTTCTAAGTTTATCATCAACTTCTCCTCATGCAGCTTCTTAAAAACCAATTCCAAGTGTTTGAGGTTCTCTTCTCTTGTTTTACTAAAGATGAGTATATAGTCTAAGTACACGACTAAAAACTTTCCAATGTAGTCTTTAAGTACCTCATTCATCAACCTCATGAAAGTTGATGGGGTATTTGATAGGCCAAATGGCATGACAAGCCATTCATATAGTCCTTCTGTAGTTTTGAAGGATTTCTTCCACTCATCCCCTTCATTTACCCTAGTTTGATGATAGCCACTCTTTAGGTCTTTCTTGGTAAAGTATCTTGCTCCTCCTAGATAGTCCATTAGGTATTCTAACCTAGGGATAGGGAGCCTATACCTTATTGTAATCCTATTTATTATTGTGAAGTCTGTACATAACCTCAAAGTTCCTCCCTTTTTAGGTGCTAGGACTATGGGTACAGCACTAGGGCTAATGCTCTTTCTTATAAGGCCTTGTTCTAGGAGCTCTTGGATTTGTCTTGACATTTCTTCATTCTGATGGGGGATCATCTTATAGGCTTCTCTATTGTGTAGGGTAGCTCCTTGTATTAGGTCTATCTGATGGCTTATGGACCTCTTAGGGGATAGAGTTGATGGTTGTCCATCACTCACTATTCCTTCATACTTTACTAGCATCTCTTGAACTTCTTTTGGAAGCTTTGTCCTCTTCACTGTTTTGTCTGCAACTTCCTTTGGCTTCAACACCAGTGTAAAGCCAACTCCTTCTTCTTCTTCTAAATCCTCTAAGAAATATTTTTCACTTATCATAAGAACATTAGGACTAGTAGGCTTCAACTCTGTTTCCTCCAACAGTGACTAAATTTGAAAAGTTATATTGTCCTTCTTGAATGAATTGGAGTTCTTCACTCCATCATGCATGGCCTTTCTATCATATCTCCAAGGTCTACCTAGGATCAAGTGACATGCAACCTTAGGTAAGACAACATAGAACCTTGTCCTTATATCTCCCAATGGATAATTCAACCCAATCTTTCTCATTTACTAAGACATGTTGTCCTTTGTTTAACCAAGTGGAATTATAGGGACTTGTGTGGGGTATCCTTGTCATTTTCAACTTGCTGACTTCCTCCTATGACACTACATTGTCATTTGACCCTAAATCTATGATGAATCTACATACTTTTCCCATAATTTTACACTTTATTATGAAGAATGATCTCCTTTGACTGAGTTCTTCCTTCACTGGCTCTCTGATTAGAGTTCTCCTCATCATGAGATTCTCTCCCTCCTTTGATTCTAATGGCACTTCAGGGTTCTTTTTTCCACTTGCCTCCTCATGAACATAGTTCACTCTTTTGTCACCTCCTTGAGAACTTGAACCCTTCTCTAGACATCTGTATGCAGGATGTCCTAACTGGTTACAATGATAACACTTCATGTTGGAAAAATAGTTGCCTCTTCCCTAGTTGCTTCCTCTTCCTCTACTTTAAATCCCTCTATTGAAGTATCCTTTATGTTTTTCAATGAGATTAGTCTCTGATTGTCCTTTAGATTTAGAGCTTCTTCTTCCATAACCACTTCTCTATCCTCTAGTATCTCTTCCTCTACCTCTTCCTCTTGAGGGATTGGAATCTTTTTTCTTTTTCAACTTGTCTTCCACCTTGATAGCAATTTGGTGGCATTTATGAACTATGTATGGAGTCAAAAGACTCATCTCATCTTGAATGGTCCATTTAAGTCCATTAGGATACCTTGCTACCTTCACTTTCTTATCCTCTACTACTCTTGACCTCATACAAAGTTTCAGAAACTCTTTAGTGTATGAATTGACATCTAGGTCCTTCTTCCTTAGACCTCGTCTTCTCCTATGTAACTGGATTTCATAATCCATAGGGATGTAAGCATATCTTACTCTTGCTACCATAGCTTTCCATGAAGAAATGAGCCTTTTCCCTTCCTTCTCTTTCTCTCTCTCTAATCTTGGATGAATTTCAACCAACTGAGAGATGATCCTCTCAATCTATCTTTTTCAACCTTCTACTTTTGATCTTCAGTGATTCCATCACACTCAAAATGGTTTTCTTATCGATATATCCAATCAAGGACTACCTCTGGTTCCATTTTTACAATGAAAATGAGAGCTCCTTCCAATGCTTTTCTAGTCATAGCTTTTAGGGATTTTAGGAATGGTTCTTGATTATTGAAAGGGTCAGCTTCATGGACTTCATCTTCAATGGAAATGTCTTTTCCTTTCCCTTCAACCTTATCCTTCACTTCATCTGCCTTCACATCAACTTCATTAAATTTTTTCTCAAGTTGAGCCAACCTATCTCAAAGTAGTGTGTTCTCCACTTCTTTCTCATCTACCTTCTTGGCTAATTCAGAATTAGTTTCCATTTTTGACTCTCCAATGGATTCTTTTGGTTGAAACATTAACTGTAAGCCTTATCAAAAGAGGCTCTAATACCACTCCGATAGAAGTCACCCCAAGATGTGCTTCAAAATTCACTAAACAGGACCTTGCTTGTCCTAATCCACTTATGATCCAAATATTCACTATAGGACCACCCTAGTCAATAGAAACTAAGTCCAAGACTTCTCTTAATTCTTCTCTAAGAGTCACAACAATTGCGGTTCACCTTGAGGGACAACTATCTCAGTTTTGTCTCAATGCTTTCATTGGCTTTGAAGAGTCCCACAGCTAAACTCCTCATACAAACACCTCCCATACTACAAGGGTCTTGTAACCACTTAGGATGATCATTTTGAATCCACTCAAATCAAATCCCATAGGTCTTTAACCTCAATCGAGTTTCAAATTGGCACCCAAATTTTCTATTAGACCTAAAACACCAATTAGCCCTATCCAATAGGTTTTTCAAGAATTTATCCTAAAAATTCAACACAAAACCAAAAACCAATTTAGGATCCAAATACAATTTATGGAAACCTTAAATATTTCTAAGGTCTAGGGCCCTCAACCTGTCCGTACACCTTTTTTCCTGAAATGTAGGGCTATTAGGCCTATTTAGACTCCTCCCTATATATCTACTCATTTCTATGCAAAAATTAATCTAGATGGATTGGTTGGGATCTGAGATCCACACTAGGTATCAATAAAACTCTAAGGACACTAAAACAATTCTTGGTTCAGAACACTCAAGCTAACCCTTGTCTCTGCAAACTGATTTAACCCTTCTATACACCTAACCGGACTATCCTAGCTCGCCTAGGGCATGGCCTTATAAATAGAAAAACATTTCTCCTGACCTCCTACTTGTATATACACTATTTTCAGAGGCTCCCATAAGAGATTCCTTCAACCTTTTATGTTTCCCATGGTTGAATTTCATGAGGGAGCCATAAAACACAAATTGCCCTGATTTACATGAGCAGACTACCTAGTTTGAAGATATTTTCCTATAGTTAACAAATAATATCAAAATTGCTAACACTCTGAATGAAAATATCTTAGAACTATCCCTACTACATTAATACATATTTGGATCTTATGTTTCAATCCATTAAAACACCATAAACTTGCAAAGTAGTCGACTCTACACTATTTGAAGAAAAACTTGCTTTCTTGCTCTCCAAAAGTTGCATACCTTCACTCTGCCTCTGAAAACGAGCCATAGAGTGTCTAAATATACCTTCTCCATGATTTTATGCCATTGTAATTAATTTCCACTACTAGAAAAGAGGGGATCCAATGTTGTCAAGTTGCATGCAACATTTGCAAAAATTTGCAAATGTTGTAATGACAACTTTTGGCATCTTTTGCATTTATGATGCAAACTACACACTAGGGACTCTAACCCATTTAGTTCGATGAACTAAAATAATTAATGACTCATGAACCATATTTTTCACTCAACATGGGTCTAGGACACAAATGTAACCCATTTCCCTACATTAGACCAAAATAGAACTAAATTACTAAAAGCAACTAACAAAGACTAATATTGAAATTAGCACTAACACTACTTCACCTAGTCACACACATAACATGACCTTTTAAGGCTTTAAGAAAACATACACCTTATGAATTGGCTAAGGTTAGATACAAGCCAAAACTAACTAGGGCTTAGAGGATATCCTAGGTACTCCTGCACCATCCTCCCCAAGTGAGATTTCAATCCACCCTTGGATTGAGTAAGTCAAGATCAATGCCCATGTTTTTGAACTCTGACTCCTTTATCCATGTTGCATCTGCATCCAGTTTTCCTTGCCACTTCACTAAGCATTATTTGTAGTCCTTCTTCCTAGTTTTCTTGTAATTTTTGGATTCCAGTATGCAGTCTACCTTTTTGACTATTTTTGATGACAAATGGAGTTCTTCCACCTCTTGGATGACTTCAATCAAGCTTTGATCTAGATCAGGGATTGGTCCCTTGTATAGAACCAAGTCTACAATGTTAAACATAGGTGACAAGCCACTTTTCTCTAGTAACTCCACCTTGTAATAATTTTCTCCATACTTGACTAGTATAGTGTAGGGGCCAATTCTTCTCATTTTTAACTTGTGGGGGATTCCTTTATGTAGTCTAACCTTGTTGAGATGTACCATAACCAAATCCCCAAACTTTAATTGAACATCCCTTTTTCCTTCATCAACCTTACTCTTGATCTTCTCAGTATTGTCAATCAGTGTCTGCCTGACTCTGTCATGAACCTCTTTCATAGAATATGCAAAGTCCTCTACATATCCACTCCCGTTTACTCCATCCTTTAGTTCTCTGAGCTCATAAATGTCTCTAGGGTGTAGGCCATAAACAATTTCAAAATGACTCTTACTAGTAGTCCTGTTCATAGTATCATTATAGGCATATTCAGCTTGGCCTATGAGTTTCTCCCATGTTTGACCATACTCTTTCTTTAAGAATCTTAGGAGGTTTCCAAGACTCCTATTTAATACCTTTGTTTCACCATCAGTCTAAGGATGTTATGCAGATCCAAAGGATAAGTTGTTTCCCAAATTTTTCCACAGAGTCTTCCAAAAGTGACTCCTAAATTTGGTGTCTCTATCAGACACAATGCTCAAGGGCAATCCATGTATTCAGAATACCTCTTTAAATAAAAGAAAAGCTATTTGACTGGCATCATTTGTTGTCTTGCATGGCACAAAGTGAGCCATCTTACTGAATCTACCCACTATCACATAGACACTATCCATTCCCTGTCTTGACTTAGGCAACCCAACTTCAAAGTCCATAGTCAAACATTCCCATTGTCCAGTTGGGATAGGAAGTGGTTGATATAGGCCAACATTAGATGATTTTCCCTTAGCTTTTTGACAGACAATATAATTCTCAACATACTTCCTAATATTAACATTCATCTTTGGGCAAAAGTAAAATATCTGAACAAGTTCTTGTGTCTTACTGATCCCAAAATGACCACTCAATGCACCATTGTATTTCTCTTATATTAGATTCCATCTAATAGACCCTCTAGGGACACATAGTTGAATCCCTTTAAATTATAGACCTGAATATAAAAGATACTCAGAGTATTGACTATGAAAGTGATTTTTACACTCTTGACATACCTTGTAGATGTCTGAAAAGTCTTTATCTTCACCATAGAGATATTTGAAGTTGTCTATCCCTCAAGGTGAACCACAATTGTTTTGACTCTTAGAGAAGAGTTAAGAGAAGTCTTGGACTCAGTTTATATTGACTAGGGTGGTCCTATAGTGAAGATTGAGATCATAAGTAGATTAGGACAAGCAAGGTCTTATCTATTGTATTGTGAAGCACACCTTGGGGTTACTTCTATCAGAGTGGTATCAGAGAATTTTTTTTTATCAGGCTTGTGGTCAATGTTTCAGCTAGAAGAATCCATTGGAGAGTCAAAAATGGTGACTAATGCTGAATTAGCCAAGAAGGTAGATGAGCAAGAAGTGGAGAATAGACTACTTTGAGATAGGTTGGCTCAACATGAGAAAAAATTTGATGTGAAGGCAGATGAAGTGAAGGATAAGGTTCAAGGGAAAGGCAAAGACATTAACATTGAAGATGAAGTTCCTTGATTTGACCCTGTTAATGACCAAGAACCATTCCTGAAAGTCCTAAAGGCTATGAGTGGCAAAGCATTGGAAGGAGTTCCCATTTTTAGTGGAAAAATGGAACCAGAGGTAGTCCTTGATTGGATAGATGGAATAGAAAACCATTTTGAGTGAGATGGAATTAATGAGGCTCAAAAGGTGAAGGTTGAAAAATCTAGAATGAGAGGATCTTCTCTCACTTGGAGGAAATTCATCCAAGGTGAGAGAGAGAGAAGGAAGGGAAAATGCCCATTGCTTCATGAAATGCTATGGTAGAAAGAGTAAGAGATGCTTACATCCCTTAGTAATATGAAATCCAGTTACATAGGGGAAGCCAAGGTCTAAGGAAGAAGGACCTATATGTCATTTCATACACTGAAGAGTTTTAGAAACTTTGTATGAGGTCAAGAGTAGAAAAGGATGAGAACGTGAAGGTAGCAAGGTATCTTAATGGACTTAAATGGATCATTCAAGATGAGATGAGTCTTTTGACTCTAGACACAGTTCAAAAATGCCACCAAATTGCTATCAAGGTGGAAGACAAGTTAAAGAAGAAACAAGATTCCAATCCCTCAAGAGGAAGAGGTAGACGAAGAGATACTAGAGGACAAATAATTAGCTATGGAGGAAGAAGCTCTGAATCTAAAGGACAATCAGAGACTAAGATCACTGAACAGAATGAAGGAAACTTCAATAGAGGGAGTTAAAGTAGAGGAAGGAACTCTAAAAATAGAGGAAGAGGTAGAAGCCAAGGAAGAGGTAACTATTTTGCCAACATGAAGTGTTATCACTGTAACCAGTTAGGACATCTTGCATACAGATGTCTAGAGAAGAGTTCAAATTCTAAAGGAGGTGACAAAAGAGTGAACTATGTTTATGAGGAAGCAAGTGGAAACAAGAACCCTGAAGTTCCATTAGAATCAAAGGAGGGAGAGAATCTCATGATGAGGAGAACTCTAATTAGAGAGCCAATGAAGGAAGAACTCAGTCAAAGGAGATCATTATTCAGAGTGAAGTGTAAAATGATGGGCAAAGTATGTAGAGTCATCATAGACTCAGGGTTAACTGACAATATAGTGTTAGAGGAGGCAGTCAACAATTTTAAAATGACAAGGATACCCCACACAAGTCCCTATAAGGTCACTTGGTCAAACAAAGGACATCATGTCCTAGTAAATGAGCAAGCTTGGGTTGAATTCTCCATTGGGAGATATAAGGACAAGGTTATATGTGATGTATTACCTATGGATGCATGTCACTTTCTCCTAGGTAGACCATGGAAATTTTATATAAATGTCATGCATGATGGAGTGAAGAACTCCTATTCATTCAAGAAGGACAATGTAACTTTTAAAATTCATACATTGTTGGAGGATACCGAGTTGAAGCCTACAGGTCCTAATATCGTTATGATAAGTGAAAAAGAGTTCTTAGAGGCTTTATAAGAGGAAGAATGAGTTGGATTTGCACTAGTGTTGAAGCCAAAGGAAGTTTTAGAAAAAATAGTGAAGAGGATGTTAGAGTAATTAGTTAGTTTACTTACTCTTTTTCACTTAAGCTGTCTCTTAGGTGCATATAATTAATACTTTATATTAATTATATTGCGCAACCTAGTATTTCTGTTTTAGGGTTTGTTCACCTTTATAGGCTGAACTTTGTAATGTTTTTTTTCATAATTTAGAGAATAATATTGTGACTCTTCTTTTGAGCATCTCTGAGTTCTTCTTTTTCATTCTTGTGCTTCTACTTTGTATCAGGTTATTTGCATGCAGGTGTATTCAGGTTCCATGGATTGAATGTTTCTCAAATCCTACAGGGTATTAGAGCCACCCTATTGCTTCCTGATTGAAGTTTTTTGAAGCCACGATTTGAAGATGACAGCCACAGCTTCTCTGGGGTTTTTTCTATCACTTTGAAGGATACACCATTTTTTGGAGTCATTTGAGAAAAAACAGACTCTGCCATTGTGTTCAGAAGGCCTGGGAGAGTCAAAAAACATATAAAATTTGACTATTTTGGCCTCTGTGACCACAGGCAAAAAATTTTGGCCTACTAGGGCCGTACGGCTCAAAAATTGAGACAAAAAACTCTAAAAAAAATTAAAAAAGGGTTTTTTTTGACATTTTTGGATGCTGCCAGCTTGCGCCACCAGTGCGCTGCTAGCGAGCCGCTCGCACGCCGCTGCTAGCCAGCTGCCACCGCGCCGCCACCCGGGCCGGTCACCACCCGCGCCCGGCCCACCCATCACCAGATCTCCGCCAGGCCGCCACTGCCTCCGGAAACTCCGCCTGGGCACCACCAGCCCGACAACCAGCGCTCAGCTGACGTCACCTGTGATGTCAGCGGCTGAAAAAAAAAAATTTCGGCAGTTTTTTCAAATTTTCTGGAAATTTCAACTTTCCAGCGGTCGAAAAATGTTTTCCGGCAGACTTTGACGGCCGTCAAAATTAACCCAAAAAATAGGTGATGGGCGTTTAGCCGTCAAATTTATTCGCATGACTAGTTTTTTCCAGTGAGTAGTTTTTTGGAGGTACCTGTGGTTTTTTGCCCATATCTTGGGCATACGATGTCCTTTTTTGGAAAACAAAATGTCATCGAAAAGGTGTTTCCAAGATGAATACATTGATGCTAGTCTCGTTTTCTAATTCAGCCATTTGAGTTCCTATTTTCAGCGTTGAAGTAGAGGCTTTGTTTTCCCTTCTACTTTGCATTCGGTGTTCAGGTTTTTCTCTAGTTTTCTTTGAGCTTTCACTTATTGGTTTTTTTTTGTACAGGGGTTAGAATCATTCATTATTGGGGGGTGTTGTTGCTTTCTATCATTTACTTTCAGAAATTGACCCTTCTACTTCCGTCTTATTCTTCTCTCAATGTCAGACCCCTCTGTGGCCTGGTTGACACCACATAACTATCACACATGGAAGCCACACATGACCAGACTCCTCATGTCATGAGGTTTATGGTCCTGCATGGATGCAGCTCAGCCAGTTCTTCAGAGGCCTTATGAGGCACTTATGCACAGAAATAGGATGGATGAGGCAATGGGCCTCATT